>JAVYIG010003839.1:0-180548 GCA_035222895.1 Strongylocentrotus droebachiensis
ACCTTTATATGAAATACTCCTCTCCTTCATCTATGCTCTCAAAACCTGTATTACCGCCAATCTTAATATAGAAGACACCTGCCTATAATGGTCACCCCTTGTCTTCTAGCTGTGTAGAATACAAGAATACCTCTTTAATATGATGTAATTGTGTAGGTTTTTTTTTCTTCTTTCTTATGTTTTTATTTTGTGTTTGTAGTAGTTTGTTTGTATCGCTCGTTTTGTAATCACTTAGGTACTATACTAATATTAATTTGCCCATCAGAGCTCTCAGCTTACTCAGTGAGACTCTGCCGTTTCATCACTGTATCACATGTTGTAAAATGTTTGTTAAACCCATTGTTCACATTTTGCATATATAATTATATATATATATAATATATATATATATATTCATGTATAAAGAAATATTGTGTAAGCTGTCTAGAAAGGCAACCTGTCCGTAGTGGCCAAGTTCTGTGTTGGAGTGGCCTTAATAGATAGGTTTGACAGATGGATAATATCCGTGGACTCGTATAACTGTAATATAGTGATCGATCTTAAATACAATCATATAGGTTTATATAATTCAATCTTAAAATAGAAAGTGTATTTTTGCCTGACCTGACAGATGAAATATGTTATCTTGGTTATATTTAGCTATCGGTCCGTCCCGATATGTTGGACAATTGTTTACATGGTATGAACAGATATCATATTAGAAGTTGAAATGTCTTTATCCAAAATGATTTGATTACAATATCAAAAGTCCCCATCAAAGTATAAACAAGCTGTTTTGTAAAAAGGATTGGCATTCATAATATTCCAATAACAATGTGGGTTGCTATGTGGTTGCATTCACCACTGAAATATAAACATAAATAACAACTATATTCTGTATCAGAAAACAACATATGGGCCCTATTTGTTTTTGTTTGTTCAGTGGTCATAGTGCATTCATTATGAATTATTAGGGGGGCGTATGAACTACTTCGATAACAAAAATGTATTCTACTTGAACCTGGAAATAATTAATCGATGTGACAAATATTTGTTCTCAGTCAGCGATTATGTAGGGTAAAGTATAAATAACTCTATTATCTAAATGTCAAAGTCATTTGCGATTTTATGACTATAATATGTTGTGTATCTCTCAAACAGTACGCTTGTTTGTCAAAATAATATAGAAATGGATACTTTATTAGCTCCCATAGTTGAGAACGCCAGTATGTCGAAGCTAAGGGGTACGGGGGCAGGGGGCGTGAACCCAATCATATTATGAAGAAAAACAACCAGAAAAGAGAGAGAGAAAAGAACGAAAGAAATGGTTGAGAGGCCAGGTCACGTAAAGTATTAACCCTCCATGCACGCTCGCCTTATACTTGATTTACTAGTTCTCTCATATTTCGTCCATCTATTCTTGACAGGTTAACCTACCCTTCCTCCGTGGAGCCAGCCCCCTCCCCCCCCCCCCCACCCATGACTAGAACCACACTAAGCCATGGTGACTGCCAAATTGATCTTTCTTGTTAGCCTGAGCCCTGAACTATAATAACAAATTAAAGAAGCGGTGTTTTACGTTTCGTCATGAGCAAACCATTATTTCATGAAATAAAAACTTTTGTCATTTATTTTAATAGCGAGAAACAAACTATAACACAAAACGATGTACTTATCAAATATTAATTCAAACAAAATGAAATCGACAGTTGATTATATTGCATTCAAAGTGAGGGTGTTGACGAAATAAACTTATTTTGACATACTTTAACAATAATCAAGAAGCCTGAGAAAAAACACTCCTTATATCTTAAATGGGACCTTGATCCTGTCTTTACATTTCTGGTTAAGGGAAGCAGAAGAATTTAAACATAAATTGTAAAAACATGAAACTTTGTTCGCTAAAAATAACTTTATTGAGCTTTTATTATTATGGTGAAGAAAAACATTATTTGGAAAACCCCATATAAGGCAGTCATTGTAAACTCGACCTTCGCTTGCGTTAGAATTACAACACGCCTTACTCTTTACACGAGATTATTATTTTGTTAGAAAACCAATATCATTTCCATGGTGTGATTGTCCTATTCAACTAGAAATGTAGATCAATAATTGCATTAAAAACGACAAACAGGTGACGAGCCTACTAGACCAAAGTTCGGCAATTTTCTGGGTCCAGGGTTCTATTGTTACGTCACGCACAGTCATGACCCAAGAGCTCATGAGGCCCACTGCATTGTATTATATTCAAATCATAACATGATGCGACAACTGCCAACTGCATGTTGGGGCTTTTTATCACTGTTTATGATAAGGTAGTACTTTACTATAATAAGTTTTTATAAATATATGGGAATTACTAACAGCGTTTGTTTGGGATGTTGAGAATAAAGCAAAAAGGATGACTAAATTACAACATAAAACTCGCAATTATTACTGCTATTATTGTTTTAAAAAATATTATCACCATTACTATCATCATCATTATTATTATTATTATTATTATTTTTATTATTATAATTATAGTTGTTGTAAATCGTATTATCATTAGTATTGCCACTGCTATCATCACCATCATCATTATAGTTTTCATATATCATCTTTTTCTGTATTTCCAAGTCTCTCACTCCTATATCTTTTTCCCTCTCTCCCTCTCTCTCCCTCCCCCCCCCCCCCCACTCTCTCTCTCTTTCTCTTTCTCCTTATCTCTCTCTCTCTCAACAATCTTTATTCGTATTGGCAACTATATTTTGCTGTACGTAATAAATTATGCCAGACGTTCGCGTCTCATGGCAACGTGCTTCAGAGCAAGATCATTATCACAATGATGAAAAATTATGCATAGAACCATATAGAGCCAAATTATGCATGGTAGACGTCAAATTAATTGTGATGGTGTTCACCTTGGCTTTATTAATGTGCTTTGTACGCCAAAAAAAAAACGATTAAGCCATAGCAATAGGTTTTAATGGCATAAACCAAGGGGCAGGCTTGTTGTTTGGCAATTGCCTTTGTGGGAAATACCCGTGAAATAATGAAATACACTGTACAAGAAATGAGTCCATAACCAGCTTTTGTTTGAATAAAAAAAGGAACTAGTGGAAGAGAAAGAGGGGGGGGGGGGTGCAACTGACCACGAATATTAAGCTAAAACGTGCATGTTTCAACATCATATTGATGGTTGGATTTTTAGTTTGTAAAACGCATTTTTCTCAACTTCTTTTGCGTGTATATACTATATATGTTATTACTGCTTCTAATCACAATCTTCTTTCTATGTTCTTACAGACGAGGTAACAACTAAAAACTACACAAAACATACCCACCCCAAAGCGTAAACGCTACCTACCATGTGGAGCATAAGGAACACAAATTGGTTCTTCACAGTGGCCTGTGGCTGTTGGTGCTTCCAGCTCGTGAAAGCACAGCAGAGCAAGCATATTGACACGCCGGAAGTGCTTTTCTGCGACGAGCTGTGCGAATTCAGTGCATGGGCAATGCATGCCTACTGCGGAGAGCGCATGCTCGGTGACCTTCCCCTCCAGTGCCGAGAGGTAAAGACCCTTGATGTCCGGTTGAACGATATCCACAGTCTGAAGAGTGGTCTTTTGTCAGAGTTTGAGAATCTGAAGTACCTGTTCTTGGTCGGGAACAACATGTCAGAAGTTGAGGACGGTGCCTTTGAAGGGTGTGAAGGCATCGAGTTTTTGTCCTGGGGAGGAAATAATTTTACAAGGCTTACTCGGAGCAAGTTTGTCGGGTTGACAAATTTAATGCACATGCTAATGGATAATTCCAACATCAGAGAAATCGAGACGGAAGCTTTCATAGAAACGCCACTCCTGAAGACGTTGGATCTGTCGGGAAATAAACTGATCTCACCGCCCTGCGATGTGGTTCATCCGCAGAATGTGCTCACTGACTTGTCCCTGTCTGATAACTTTATCTCGATCCTTCCTGAAGGGTGTTTCTCGAGGTTTCAGCATCTGGAACGTCTGAAACTGAGCAATAATCCAATACGTCTCATCACGAACCTGTCTGCGTTTGAAGGTCTACATTCTTTGCAAAAGTTAGAGATGGACAACACGTCGCTGACTTCGTTACCAGTCGGATCTTTCCGCCATATCCATACTGTGACCGAATTCGTACTCTCAAGGAATCTGATCAAAGTCCTGGAAGAGCGAGACTTTGCCACATTGCCCGAAGTGGAGGTACTGCGTCTTGACCACAATCATATCCACGCGATCCACTCGCGAACCTTCGTCGATCTTCAGAGCTTACGGCTCCTCGTCATATCCAACAATAAAATCATGTCGATTGGACTCCACGCTTTCATTCCTGTGGAGACTACTCTAGAAGAACTTTATCTGGATGGTAACGAGCTACGATCTATCCAGAACATCAGTGCTAGCAGCATCCGCTCCTTAAAGAACCTATCACTGGCGAGGAACCCTCTGGAATGCCATTGCCATCTTTCCACGTTCCGCCATTCTACTTCCGGGATGGAACAAGGTGGTGCCAGTGTCACTTGTAGATTGTCTAATGAACTCGAGGTAAACATCTTTGAAACAACCTTAACAGCCACCCCATGTCCTAAACCGACACCAGGACCTGCCAATCCTCGGGCAAGGATAGAGCTCACAAACAAACCTATCGTGCCCATATATGGTGAAACAACGGAACAGCTGGAAACCAACGAATTGTCGACGTCACAACAGAATATTTTTTACGTCCTTATTTTTCTCATGGTATTGACTGTAATGTTAGGATGTGCCCTCCTCGTATGGTGGATCTTAAGGGTGAAAATGAGGAAGAACAGAAAATATAGCAAGCCGGTTGAGGACAACTATAATGTAAAGGACACATCTGACAATTATGATGTCATTTAAATGTCCCTTGCTGGGAAACTTCAAAATGAGCTGCAAGCCTTGCTTGTCAGTGGATCACTCAATTTCGAGTTTTCCCTTTTAAAAAACATACGTAATTTACAGATAATGTACAGAATTTTCGTTTTGTAATTCTTGTAATGCATTACAACATGCCCGCGTCACACTGTCCCGAAGTTGACACCAGATGAACACACGAATATGGATTTTTGAATTTCGCACGAGGATGGCCCCGAACCTGGTCAACAGCCAATCAACAGCCGAAGGAAGTAAGATGCCTACAGAAGGTTACACGGTGCACCCGAACCACACACGAATGCAACACGAAGATGTGAATTGTTATTAAGTATTTTACCCGCAGGCCACACGGAGGCCACACGATGGATACACGACGTCGTATTGGGAGTACGATGCATCCGAACTAGGTCACGAAGGCGTCACATGAACTCCCGATGATATAAAACCTTCGGCCGACGGTGGGAAATTCAATTGCTGATCGGAGATTAATGATGCTCTGAGCAGGGGCGTCGGAGCGACTTCCAAAGTGGGAGTGGGACCAACAAAAAAGGGGCACTATCTGGAGAGAAAAAAGGGAACCTACAAAGGGAACTCTCAAAGCGAAAATGTATAAATTGTTAGATATTGGTATATACCCCTACATGGTGATAACATTAACTATGATGCTTTCAATATTGTTTCTCTTTATACGTCATACAAGATAGAGCTCTTTTTTAATGGGGGCACTTAACATAAGTAAAAAGGGGCACTTATCAGATAGGAAAAGATGAACGTGTGGAAATAAAAAGTGCACTTATCGGAGTTAAAAATGGGTAGTTACTAAAAGGGGAATAGGCACTTTGTACAAAGGGGCACTTCTCGTACCTGAAAAGGGGCACTTACTAGAGATTTAAAAGGGCACTTTATGAGAATGGAAATGGACACATATTGCAAAGGAAAAGGGGAAGCTATCGAAGGAAAATGGGCACGTGTCAAAATAAAAAGGGGACTTTTCAAGGTAAAATGGGCCCTTTTCCTATGCAAAAAGGAGCAATTGCATTTTTCCTATGTAAGAAGGGGCCTTTAGGGGATACTTAAAAAAGCGGGGGCACTGTGCCTCTTCTCCCCCGTCCGGGAGCGCCGCCTCAGGCTCTGAGGTTGGTTTTTATAATTTTTCGTTGCCATGATACATGGGAAACGCTTGATCTACTTAAATTCGGCTGTCTTCTCCGACACCGTGGTCCCATCTCGATGTCATCGTACTATAGTACGATAACTTCACGATGTCATTGCGAGGGCTTCACGTAGTCGTGTTGCCTTCCGAAGACAATCGGGCAGCTTCTTGTTTCCTTCGTATTGTCTTCGTGAGGCGATGAATGCCCGATGGCACCAATGCACAGTGGGCCAGGAAGGAACCAAAGTGCGCCAAAACTCATGTTTGGGGATTTATTTTTTATAAATCCAGAGGAAATGTTTGGATTTCCAGAAATGTTCGCTTAAATTGTATTACCAACATTTTCTCTGATGTCTAAGCTTTAAGTTGATACCAGAATTGGCTGCCCGATTCTGCCCGTTATTATGTTAGAGCCGTTTTCCTTGCAACATTGCCCCGAAAATGTGTTTATTTTGGTCCGCGGTGTCAGAACAAGTGTCACGCGCCCCCTCGCGCCGTGATTTATGACCACGAATCCTTCATGATTCAGCCGCGGACCCCAAAAACCCACATTTTTCAGGGCAATGTGGCAAGGGAAATCGGCTCTAACATAACAACGGGCAAGATCGGGCAGCCAAATTTGGTATCAACCTAAAGCTTGGACATCAGAGGAAATGGTGGTATTACAATTTAAGCGGTACACCGCGGAGATCTAAACATTTCTTCTGGATTTATAAAAAAACATGGATAATTAGTCAATTTTTCAGTGAATTACCCTATAATATATCATGAAGATTGTGTTTCTATTAATGTTAACCCATTCATTCAACGAAATGAACTATCAGGAATATGTGAGAGCAATTTCATATCAATAACTTAAAAAATTCATGTTGAATTGAAAGATTTATAAAATAAGTCACTTTTTGCACTAAAACTGTGAATATGTAGGATTTTGCTGTTTGAAGTAGTAAATTGATACCCTTATTGTGCATACCGGAATTAAATATTTCACTGAGGTATTCCTCTATGTATTACCTTTCAACTGGGCAAGAAAAAAATGGGGGAAAAAAATCACCCAAACTTAGTTTTGGCGCACTTTGGTTCCTCCCTGGCCCACTGTGCGATGGTCACACGAAGTGAAGACGAAGAACACACCATTTGACAAGATGCCCTCACGATGTCCTTTCGAAGTCAACATGGACACACGAATTCAACACGAAAATGGACCTTCGCAAGGTCTTCAGGTAATTTTTTGGCTTGCCAAAGATTTTGCCACTGCTCACGAAGCTGTTGCCGGAGCCTGAAAAATCCACCAGCGGTCACACGGTCACACGAATGGCCCGATGTCTTTACGATCAGAGCCGAACTTTTTTTCTTCTACATTTTTAATAATGTAAGACATTTACATTGATTGAATGTTTTATATCTCAAAATTGATTCTAGTTTATAATACATACATGTTCATGTATCTGTGTATATATCTGCATTGCATATTGTATTCGTTAGTTCTTTCATAAGTGAACATATCTGAACTGGGTAAACATGTATTTTTTAAATCTAAAATTTATGTAATTTCTTCATCTTGGTTGTAAAGAACTGATATAAATAAGCAGTACTTTGTGTGCAGAGCTCTTTTAAACATCATAGTCTTAAAAGTGGTACATGTAATATTATACAGTTATTGGATGGCAGGGGTTGTAATATAACATTATTTGGACTGATGAAGGGAGTTATATTTCCCAAGTGGTTATATTTTCCCAAAGCGCGCAGCGCTGAGGGAAAATATGGTCATGAACCTCACCAGCTAGTAAAATATAACACTGAAAAGTGACCGGCCAGGAAAATATAACAATTTGGATCCTCGCAAGACGAGCTCTGGACCAATCACATCTCGGTATCTGTCTAAGCTATCTAATATATGTTCATTATGTTCATAAAGGTATATAATCACGTAAAAAGATTTGACTAAGAATATAATTATGTGAACTTATCATTTTATATGGGTTATTCTAGTAATCTTGAAAGGGCTAAGCGGCCTTTCACAAAGAGGATATGTTTCTCTGATTACTTATATAGAATATCATTTATATAGTCACCAGCTATGTATTCAATTATGTGTGAGTGTGTTTTTTTGTTTTATTTGTTTGTACGTTTGTTGTTTTTTATATTCTGTTGTGTCTTTTTTTAGGTATTGCAAAGTTTAGTATGCGTGGATAAGACGTCGGCGGAGCAGCACTGTGGCTAAAACCACCAAATGTGGCACATTCGAAATCAATATGAGGTGTGGCAGCACTTCTAAAACAACTTTAATTATGTGGCAATATTCCATGGCATTGTCACTCAATGATACAACTTGCCTGAAACTTGAAAAATAGACCAAAGATTTGTATGGCACAAAGTTATTTGTCCATATTCTACTATTTTAGTACTCCGACACTCATGTCTAAGATTATGATTATGATTATGATTAACAAAGGAAAACTTATAGACTTCCGAATAACGTTCTTTGTTAAACCCCAATTTTTAAACAAACATTTAAACAGAATATGGAACAGAATTTGGAACAAAGTCTTGAACCCAGCTTCGGCTAAATTTTAGGAGAATACGGGCCAATTAATCTTGAAGTTGATAAAGGTGTTTATATATTTTGAACAATATTAGAACCTTTGATACTGATATTGAAGTAATTGTTGTAAATACTATACCATTGTCTTTCATTGTATAAAAAAGTATTTTTGCATTTATAATGCCAATTATCATATGGCCTGCATGTTGTATAGGCAAACAATCCTGCATTTCATTTGTATATGTGTATCATATTGAATTTACTGAAATTATTTCAAAATAGCAAAATAAAAATGCGAATCAATAAAAGAATCTGTTGTACTCCATTTTTTTGTGTCAAACTATCATCCAAAAGAAGAAAAAAATTCAAGTCAGGCATATAATTAATTTTCCCATCGTTATTTTTTGTCTAATATCTTTTCTTATAAAACAATGACCCTTTGCAAATACACATGTAGTTCATTATCCATATTTACGTATTAACTTAAAGGTAATACAAAGTTTTGGTACGGGGTCGTGAATTTGGTTAAAATGAACATATAGGAAGCAATGCGATCCTTCAATATTCAGTGATCGTTGTCGCGGTTTAAATCGGGTCGAAAGTTATGAAATTGTAAATAATAAACTCTTTATGTTGTATAGCTCCCTCTCAAGGTCAATGTACTAATTAAGCTATAAAAAAGGTTTATTGACTAAAATCGACCGATTAGCTTTTTCCGTTTGGAAATTTATATCACAACTACATATTCTGAGATATTCATGATCGCAGCTGCTATTGTACGGGCGAAGGCGCTATTTGATATTTATTAAAATTTACCGGGAGCACCGGTAAATTTGTATTTATTCAATTTTTCTCGAAAGCGGAAGTGTTTTAGGGGCTAAATTTTCTCGTGCTTATAATACATCCACAGGGGGTATCCAATAATATCAAACTTGTAAGGAATCATTATCCACCCAATTTCAAAATTTCCCAAAACTTTGTATTACCTTTAAAGAGCTATTCGAGTAATTTTCAGAATTTTATAGATATTTACCAGTCAGTAAATGAAATAGGCGCAAAACAATATAAGGTGCCTCAGACTCACTGATTAGGAGAGTTGTTCTTTGATCGCGTCTCAAATAAATTAGGCTAATTTCAGAGCGTTTAAACAATTGGCACTACAAAGTAATTAATAATAATAATAAGATATTTCTATACCGCAAATTTCATAATGCCTCTAGGTCTACATTCCATTATATTCATGAATTAAATAGTTTCACTGATCACTGTATTCGAATTAATTTAATTTCTCGTCTCGTTGATGGCTCCAAAAACTAAATACCCTGATCTAGAGATAGCCGATCAGCTCTCTGTCTTCGCCTACAAACCGACTTTACTATATCGAACTTGACGGTTCGAAATCGAGTCACGTCCTTTGGTCGTTCTCGTTCCACAATCATAAATAGGGATAGGCCTAATCGGATTAGATTGAGAGATGTCTGCTTACAAGTCATGACGATCCACATGCGAGGTTCTAGAAGAAAAATGTGAGAAGGGGGCATTTTGGTGGTGGTGAGGGGGAGGGGTTTGAAGATATTTGGGAATTGAGCCTGAAGCCCACCCCCCCCCCCCCCATACTAGTGATCCACAAGAAGTATTTTTTTTGGCACGGGGTATTTTATTATCTTTGATAAATGGAACAATTGTATTCATGTAGACTGAACCAATAGCGCTCAACTGATAGCCGGTCAGCTGAGCAGCGTTCATATATTTGAGTTCAGACAAAAAAATGAATAGCATAGCCACAATAATTCTATAGTTAGAAACAAAATATTAAAACACTTACTAGGCTAATAGGCAGTGGAAAGCTGAGGAGTAAACTATTTATATGATAGGAGTGGGTGGGGAATATGACTTTGTACATCCCTCCCCCAATTCCCCATTATTCTCCTCTGTTGGCAAATTGTACACCTTTAAAGGATGTTGGCAAATTTAAATGTGTATTTTTTTTTATAGCTGGGGACTAGACTCTAGATCCTCTTGTCACTGCTGCATGGGAATTCCCAGATCCCAGTCGTTATGGCCCGGTGGCGTCTGAACTCATCCATAATGGAAAATGCTCATGAATATAAAGTGTTTGGCTACAAATTGTAGAAGGATACGTGCACTGAGGGTAATCATATTGTATTAATGAAATGACATGTGCATGAACTTGATGGATGGAAACCTTGCACTATACCTAGGTAGTTCGTAGCGTAGTGCAAAACATCAGAGGATTAAAATTTCCATTCTCTTCTGTCTCTAGCTGTCCTAGTCTAAGCGGCCGTTCCCATGTATGATGTTAGGTCATCTCTCCATCTTCTCTTCTGCCTTCCTCTTCTTCTCTTTCCCACCCTTGTCCAACGTCTGGACGCAATGTTCCCGGAACCACCGGTAGGTGGCGCACCACACGACTAGGGCTTTAACGGAACACTCTCAATTACTTTCGTAGTAAAATACCAGGTAATGACCTAAAATGCCCCAGATATGTATGTTGTAGCCAACATTTTGACATTGTATCGCATGGAACGCCTTAGAATGGTTTCAAGAGGGTTAAAACGCTGAAAAACATACGAAACAGTATTATCTGAGCCAAAAAGTGAATTTTATTATTTTATTTAGTAGACCTGTGACGTCACACAGAACGTCATCTTCGGCATCATAGGTCTTGGAAGCAACGTCTTCGGAAGCATTCGGATGCTCGGAAATGTCACCCAAACAAAGTTGAAAGTTCAAGATGATCATGAGGCAAATGGCATCAATGATGGGTAAGTGAAAATGTGATTTTTTTTCTTCTTCAAATTGATACAAAATTTGAGCGATTTTGAGCGAGTAACTTTTTAACTGTTTAGATTTTACACTACTCGAATCATTATTCGCTACGCAAAAGTGTAAATGTAGAAATCGCGTGAACTTGACCAGATTATTTAGCATGTTGGCGCTTAAAATTAAAATGCCATGCACATGGTCATGGAAAGTGTATCCACGTAGATCTAGTCCCTGCACATGACTTGTTATGATTCTTATTTCGCGGCGCTGAAAATCGACCTGTATTGCCGGACACCGTGTTATGTCTATGGCGAAACGCAAAAGTCGCGAGTCGCGCGAGAAGAAAATGCACGGAAAACAAATAGCAAAATGACATTCTCAAAACAAACTTGACAGCCATTCACTTTGCACGGGCATTAGGAAAATTGGATTATTTCATGAAAAAGGCATGTATTTGTCACTCATACGTTAGGCTAAGTTAGATGTGTAAATTTTCTAATTTTTTTTTTGTGTTCTTACGATGCGTCACACATTTCTTGATCACCCCACTCGACTTGCACATTCGATACGTGTAGTCGATCCCGCGCGTAGAACCCGCGTCCGGTAGTTCAATACTATAGTGTCCGGTAATACCATGCGTGGGCATACGTGTTCATCTCGTATGACGGGGGCCCTATTATCATTACCGTCCACAATTATTTCAGGTCCTCAATTTGTCGATCAAAACATGAAATCTACGAGTAGGTTTATGATAAAAAAGAAACTTCTGTATTTTTATTCCCTGGAATGGCACTCCGTATCAACCTACCAGTTTGTTTATATCGCTGTTCAAAATGACCCTAACCTTTTCGTAGTCTTCTTTTTCGTGCTCACAAAATCGGTATCATGAGAGGTTGTATTTCCGGACGGGTTGAGTACCCGGACACCGCGCATTAGAACGGCGCAATATATCGCGCGCAGTTGCAAACAGACACCCGGTGACGCAGCTGTTATTTTTCTTCGCATAAATCCTGATTTTGCATGGAAATTCTAATGCTGATTATTTGGTCTTCTGTGTTCCATATGTCAAAAATGGCATCATACCAAATGCCAAGATATAAGTATACACGAGTATACTAGATTATACCAAAACCCAAATGAAAAATGGACTTGTTTAACATGTTCTTTACCCTCTTTTTGCGACTCGCTATTCACAACCTCCATTGCAAATGTTGCACGTACTCGACGTATAAGTGAATCTGAATTAAGTACCCCAACCAATGTCGATAACACAACACTTTATGAATGCTTTAATGATAAATTCGAGGCAAAAGGCCTGCATTTCGTCCATTTGATTGTTAGATCCATTTTGTATAAAATTTCTGAACTTCGATTACTTTTTTCTAAGAATAAAATTTCCATTATCGCAATTTCTGAAACGTGGTTAAACTCGTCTGTAAATGATGAAGAAGTCTGTATAGATGGATATTGCATTTTACGACGAGACAGAACATCTGGGCAAGGAGGTGGTGTTTGCCTCTTTATTAGAAACGATATTGCCTTCAATTTAAGAGCCGATCTCATGTTAGAAAACGTTGAATCATTGTGGGTCGATGTCCTTTTACCACGAACCAAACCAATTACATTTGGCGTCTACTACAGACCCCCTAAAGATCATACTTTTATTGAAAGACTCTCCGAAACTTTTGATAAATTAACAAAAGATGATGAGGTCATAGTTTTAGGAGACATAAATATTTGCCTTTTGCGAACTTAAGTCTCCATTATCCAGAAAATATGAAAATATATTGAATTTAAATGGTTTGAACCAACTTATAAATCTGCCCACTCGTACATCACAGACGACTTCCTCATTAATAGATCACATATTATGTAGTAAGGAAGAGCATATATGTCAAAGTGGCGTTATTGACCTTGGCATAAGTGATCATTCACTAACTTATTGCTCAAGGAAGCTTATTAGGCCCGTGTTTGGGCACCACAAAACTATATCCATTAGAAGAATGAAAAGTTATAATGTAGATGATTTCAATTTAAATTTATCTCTAGCCGATTGGTCTAAAATAACAGAATGTAACGAAGTAAATATGGCATGGGCAAATTTTAAAACTATTTTCTTATCAATAGTTAATATGAGTGCACCTCTTAAACAAGTAAGAATCAAGCAAAGAACAGAAAAATGGATGAACAATGAAATTATTGCGATAATTAAAGAGAGAAATGTAGCTTACAAAAATATGAAAAGGGATATTAGTAATTTGGATCTCGCAAGAAAATACAAAGCATTAAGGAATCTAGTACAAAGAAAGGTTAAAAGAGCTAAAGTCGAATATTTTCAAGATCAAATTGAAGAAAATAAACATGACTCCAGGAAGTTATGGACAAATTTGAATGGTTTAGGTCTAAAAGGCAAAGGGAAAAGTGCTCAAGAGACAGTTATTAATGTCCAGGGAGAATTATGTCATGATAAATCAAGAATAGCAAATGAGTTCAATAATTATTTTACAACTGTGGCTGACAAGTTAGCGTGTAAATTACCAGTAAACACGAACAAATTCCATGCCGACAGTGAAAGATTTCAAAAGTTTTATGACGAGAAAGACATCTCAAAAGATAGTTTTCACTTTTCTCCAGTTACAGAAAAGTTTGTTTTAGATGAGTTAAACAAGTTGAAAGTATCGAAAAGTACTGGACTAGATATGATACCAGCCAGATTTTTAAAAGATGGGGCGAGAAATTTGTATGAACCTTTGAATTATATAATCAATTTATCTCTTATGTCTTCTACCTTTCCTGACGACATGAAAATTGCAAAAGTAACACCGCTACATAAAAAGAAAGACAAAACTGACGTTGGTAATTATAGGCCTATCAGTGTTTTAAGCGTAGTTTCAAAAAATTTGGAAAAATCGGTTCATGCTCAAATAGAGAAATATTTTCAAGAAAAAAAGTTAATATATGAATTTCAGTCCGGCTTTCGTAACGGATATTCCACTGAAACATGTTTAATACATTTATCGGATTTTGTTAGGAATGAAGTTTCTCAAGGGCGCTTTGTTGGAATGGTTCTTCTGGACTTACAAAAAGCCTTTGATACTGTAAATCATTACATACTGTTAAAGAAATTGGAAGTGATGGGTTTGGATTCGGCATGTGTTAAATGGTTTAGATCATATTTAACTAATCGTCATCAAGTGGTAACTATGCAGAAGGTAATATCTGATTCCCAGCCTATTAAATGCGGGGTTCCACAAGGGAGCATTTTAGGCCCCATTCTCTTTATGTGTTATATTAATGATATGTGTACTTGTGTTAATGATTCTAAATTACTTTTATATGCTGACGATAGTGTGTTACTATATTCAGATACAAATCCTAAGTCAATTGAAGAAAAACTAAGTGCAGAATTGGCAAAATGCATCGAATGGATGACAGACAACAAGCTTAGTTTACATGTTGGAAAAACAGAAAGTATTTTATTTTGTTCGAAGGGAAAGTTTAAATATACACGTGACTTCAAGGTTACCTATAATAATCAAGTGATTGAGAGTAAAGATTCAGTAAAATATTTAGGAATAAATTTAACTAGTGATCTGTCATGGACAGGTTTGGTAGATTCAATTGCCAAAAAGGCTAATTCTCGCTTAAAATTTTTGTATAGATACCAAACTTGTATGAACATGAAGTCGAGACGTATTTTGTGTTTTGCTTTGATACAATGTTTATTTGATTATGCTAATGCCGCTTGGTACAGTAGTCTGGGCAAGATGGATAAGAAAAAGTTAAGAATAATTCAGAATAAGATGGTAAGATTTATTAATTGCTTAGGCCCAAGAACACACGTCGGGAAAAATGAACTTGAAGAAGCAGGTATACTCTATGTAGGTCAAAGGTCTAAACAACTCGTGTTACACCATGTCCATAAAATATACTACTCAGATGTAGATCATTATATTACTAATAATTTTACTCGTGTCTCAAATATCCATGGATACGATACAAGAAATAGTCATTTTAATTTTGTTTTACCCAAGCGAAAAGGACAAATTGGAAACTCTTTTTATTTTAATGGTATCCAATTTTGGAATTCTCTCCCAAAACATGTCAAAATAGTTAAGAATTTTTCACACTTTAAAAGTGTATTAAAACAATACCTAAAGCATGAATCCCTTCAAGAACAGTAATATCAGTTATCTTAAATCACAGTTCATTATGTGTAGCGCATGTTTTTAAGTTTAATCTTGCATAATGTACCGTAGATCATTGTTTGCTATAAGTTCTAGAAATTTTTGTTGTTGTTTATGTTATATTATTTATTCGTAATATTCGTAGTAGTTATTAGTTGTGATATTTTATTCTCATGCCGTACTGTACACGTACTTTATAGGACCCCGTTGGAAATAAGCCTTTTCCGGCTTTCATGGGTTATCCTGTCAATGTATCTTCTCGTTTCATTTTGCTTTATGATGTAAGCATTCAATGTACTATACTTGACGAATAAAATCAATCAATCAATCATATTTTCATGCGCGTGAATTCACGTCAACCGGGCAGGATATGAACTATTGTTTATACAATAATTATTAAAACAGTCTAGGCAATCAACATTGAAATTCAAATAAAAGTGATCAAATGACGATAATAATGGCATCTATCATTAAGTTCGATTAATAAGCAATGACAATCTTAACTAGAACATTCTTATACTATTAAAATTAACATTAAAGCAATTACATTACGAATTTGGCATGCCGAAGGGTTGTCCACTGTGACGGGACATTTCCTTAAAGGTACTATGTCCCTTTTGCAGCCAACCTCAAATGCTGTAGAACTTTGCAGGAATTATGAATATGTCATGTATGTCCTATCTGTGAAATTTAAACGTTAGCAGTGTCCTCATATTCAAATTATGCAAGGAAACCTGTTCACTTGCTAGACTTCACTGTCAGACACTATTGAGTGACTGACTGGCTTTTTTTCTTCTTTGGTAATAACATACATGAAAAGAGTTGTAAAGGGTACATGAGCATTTGTCTACATCAATAACCCACTTCTTGTGATGGCCAAGATTAAACTGATCGAATCTTTGCGCAGCATAAAACGTATGACCATTCGGTACAATTGTCTGAAAATCAAGACTATTACTTTTTGGCTCTATAGCCCTAAAGTCGATTTGACAACCAATAGTCGTTATTTTCCCACTTGAAGACATTTTCAAGCCCCACCTTTTTTAGGGAAGTTCTAAATTAGTATTATCTTTCAAATGCAGTTGGAATTTAACTTTTTAATTTGTTTGGCCTGCAAATGGGACATAGTACCTTTAAGTGTTTATGATGTCACATGGGTGGACTCAGCTCTGCTACAAAATCACGATTCAGCTACACTCCATCTGCAGGTCCACACTGACTTTTACCAACTGGTGTCTTTTTCAGCTCACAGTACACTTTCGATCAAATTCTGTAGAACTTTGCAGGAATTATGAATATGTCATGTATGTCCTATCTGCGAAATTTAAACGTTAGCAGTGTCCTAATATTCAAATTATGCAAGGAAACACTTGCTAGACCTCACTGTCAGACACTATTAATTGACTGACAGGCTTTTTTTTCTTCTTTGGTAATAACATCCATAAAATAAGCTGTAAAGGGTACATGAGCATTTGTCTACATCAATAACCCACTTCTTGTAATGGCCAAAATTAAACTGATTGAATCTTTGCGCAGCATAAAACGTACGACCATTCAGTACAATGGTCTGAAAATCAGACTATTACTTATTGGCTCTATAGCTCTTAAGTCAATTCGACCACTAATAGTCGTTATTTTCCCACTTAAAGACATTTTCAAGCCCCCCCCCCCTTTTTTTTTTTTTTTAGGGAAGTTCTAAATTAGTATTTACATTCAAATACCGTTGGAATTTAACCTTTTCATTTTTTGGGCCTGCAAATGGGACAGTGTACCTTTAAGGTAGATCTATTAAAGAGAGTTTTGTCCTGATAAAAGTGAACAATGATTTGAGGCTATTCGCATTCCTTGTTAGTTTGGAAACACATCTTAGAAGAAATGTTTCCTGAAAAGTATCACTCAGTCTTCAAATGACATCATATTTGAAATATAGTTAAAAGCAATAGGCGAAAAGTGGGGAGCAAACTTATATACCACATTTTGGTTTAATCCCGTACTCTCGTCAGTCGTAAAAGAGAGTCTGCACCAAAAGACTACCATAGGCTGCTCCTGACACAACCAGTAGGTAGCTGGGCTAGGCTTCTCTAAGCACAATGATTTTTTGATAAAGTGTCAAATTAGGGTCTGTGCTTGCAGACTATACTCTCCTCCTCCCCCTTTCTCTGGCGTCACCCTCTCTCTCTTTCTCTCTCTCTCTCCCTCTTTCTCTCCCCCCCCCCCCCTCTCTCTCTCTCTCTCTCTCTCTCTTTCTCTCTATTTTGTTTCCCCATCGGTATAGCCTCTGAGACATGTCTGGCGTCGATCCAAAAGATGAACATGACCACGACTGTTTGTATATCACTTCCCTCAGTAGTGATTGTGACATCGGAATACGGAAGCTTAAACATGCAGCGAAGAAGGCGATTTAAACCAAGGAATTGTTGAATCACCTTGGTTTTAGTCGCCAAGCTGCCGTAATGACTTGTCAACTATAAATGCGTGCGAGCGTAGCCAGCGAGCTTTGGGGAACATTAAAGAAAAGAGCTCTATTTAAAGTCGCTTTGAATTAGAGGCGCATGATATGGAGAAAGGAAAAGGGGGGCTTTTTCAGAAAGGAAAAGGACACTTGTTAAAAAAACAAGTGCACGTGTCAAAGTAAAAAGGGAAATTTTGAAAGGTGAATATAGGGCACTTCTCATACCTGAAAAAGGACTTTCACCCGAGTTTAAAAGAAAGGCATTTGTGAAAATAGAAAAGGGGCATCTGTCGAAGGAAAATGGGGCACCCATCAGATTTTAATAGGTGCATTTATCAGAAGTGAAAATAGGCATTTATAGAAAAGGGGAAGGGACTCATAAAAATACAGGAAATTATTATATTATATATTATTAGAAAGGAAAAGGGGAATATATGAGAAAGGGAAGGGGCCACTTATTAGAAGGAAAATAAGCACTTATTCGAAAAGGAAAAAGGATGCGTGTCAAAGTTAAAGGGAAATTATTAGAGGTGAAAATAGGAATTTCTCGAGCCTGAAAAGAGGCACTAACCAGAGATGAAAAAGAGGGGCAATCATTGAAGAAGAAGAAGGGGCACCTGCATGGCATTTATCAGGGGTGAAAAGGAGGCATGTATGAGAAAGCGAAGGGGCACTTATTACAAAGGAAAGATGGGCACGCGTCAGATTTTGATATTGGCATTTATCAGAGAATAAAAGGAGCACTTATCAGAAGGGAAAAGAGCAATGAATGCAAAAGCGACAGTCTTGTCAAACTAAACGTAAATTCCAATGAAGTGTTTTAAGAAATTGTATTGCCCACTCTCTTTGATCGACCGCGATAAATTTGTATTGATTTAAAATTCACCCCAGTTAAACAAATAAGGCATAAAGTATGTCGACTGCAAAACATTCGTAGCGTTTTCCAAAAACAAATCTAAACGTAGATCAGTCAGTGACTAATTGCTCTAGAAAGTAATTCCTTGTGAATTTGTTGCATCCGATATGTTTTTAAAATGTATACCACGTGCATTTTTGCACCATCAAAAAACGAAATTATATTTGTTTTAATGTTAGTAATAGAGTTTCCGAATTCCCTGAAAAAGTTGCATATCAAATAATCACAATACATCAAGTGATTCTTTCTTTTTCTGTTTTAATATCAGGGAATCCAAATATTATGCTTGCGACGAAGCCAATTTTGGTGTTACAGGATTCATATTTCGCTGACAAACGTGATGTGTTGGCACCTACTAGAGTATTTGTGAAAGGGGAGCAAGGGGGATTTGCTCCTCCTGACCAGGGCCGTAGCCCAGTGGTGGATCCAGGGGGATGCCCCCCCCCTGGCGCAACCTCAATGTAATTATTTTCTCTTTTTTTAATTATTATTTTTATGACACTTTTTCACCATTACCAAAAAAAAAATCGACCTTGCCAGGACTCGAACCTGGAATCCCCTGATTCGTAGTCAGATGCCTTATCCATTGGGCCACAAGGCCGCCCTGCCACATACGGCAACCTCAATGTAATTATTTTTCTCTTTTTTTAATTATTATTTTTATGACACTATTTCACAATTATAAAAAAAAATCGACCTTGCCAGGACTCGAACTTGGAATCCCCTGATTCGTAGTCAGATGCCTTATCCATTGGGCCACAAGGCCGCCCTGCCACATAGGGCAACCTCAATGTTATTATATTTCTCTTTTTTAATTATTATTTTGATGTTTGGGGGGGGGGGGCACATACATGTAATCATGTGGCTACGTGCCTGCTCCTGACAAGATCTCCGACTAGAAAAAAATGCAGCCTCACTGATCCCTTAGGAATCACTATATTAAGTAAAATATAAACAAAAAAACAAATTTTACACATGCTTTAAAAACACTTACTTTTTTTCTTCTTCATGTAAGTCATTTTGGGGGTGATGCTCCTCCACGCCCTCGTAACGCAAAACTTATCCCTTAATAATGAGCTCATCCATAATGACATCAATTTGAAAGAAAAATTATAATTTGGCTTTCACCTGCGTAGAACAATGCAATCTTTATGTTAGAAGGGAAACGGGAAAAGGTCAAGGTTCCAATTTAAGTTCTGTAATTTTCAATGAAATATATTATAGAGGTACATGGATGCACCAGACGAAAAAATGCTTGAATAAAAACATAAAACAAACATAAAAACAAACAAAATAAGTATTGTAAATTCATGTTATGTTGTCAAACATAATGGAAAAATCTAACGACATAAAGTAACGTGTAACAGAAAGGAGGTCGATGTTATAAAATTGGAATACAATTTTACAATTTATTATTGTGAAGGGGGCAGAGGCGGCGGACCCGGGGGGGGGGGGCAGGGGGGGCACAGTGCTCCCCCCACTTTTTCAAGTACCCAAAAAGTGCCCCTATTTCCATGGGAAAAGTGCCCCTTTAACTTTGTAAGAAGTGCCCCTTTTTACATAAAAAGTGCCCCTATTACTTTGATATGTGCCCCTGTTAATTTTTAAAAGTGCCCCCTCTCCTTTCCACCTCTGATATGTGCCCCTTTTATTTTGACACGTACCTCTTTTCCAAGACAAGTTCCCAGTTTCCTTTGCAATAAGTGTCTATTTTCCATTCTCATAAGTGCCCTTTTTAATCTCTAGTAAGTGCCTCTTTTCGGATACGAGAAGCGCCCCTTTTCACTTTTGTTAAGCGCCTCCTTCACCTCTGATAATTGCCCTATTCAAATCTTAGAGGTGCCCCTTTTACTTTGACAATTGCCCCTTTTCCTTTGTAAGAAGTGCCCTTTCCCTTTTAATAACTACCTCTTTTTAAATCGGATAAGCGCACCTTATATTTTCACATGTGCCCCTTTCCTTTCTAGTAAATGCCCCTTTTCCTTATGATAAGTGCCCCCATTTAACAAAAAGCCCTTCGCCTTTTCATAAATGCCCCTTTTCACCTATGAAAATAGTCCTCTTTCATTCTCCTACTAGTGCTCCTTTTCATGTCTGGTAAATGACCCTATTCAATTCTGAGAGACAATCGTTTTATTTTGACACGTGCCCCTTTTCCTTCCTAATAAATGCTCTTTTTCCTTCATAATTTCCGCTATTCATAAAAGCCCCCTTTCACCTCCAATAAATGCCCCTATCCTTTTTTTTTCAACAAATGCACATTTCCCTTTATTATTAGTGCCCCTTTTTTCATTCTCATAAGTGCCTCTTTATTATGGTGTTTGCCCCTTTTCAGGTGCGATAAGTGCCCCTTTTCACCTCTGATAATTAACCTTTTTTAACAATGATACGTGCCCCTTTTCCTTTCTTTTGAGGAACCTATCCCTTTTTCATAAATGCCCCTATCAAAATCTGATGGTTGCCTCTTTTCCGTCGACAAATGCCCAATTTCCATTCTCATAAGTGCCTTTTCATCCCTGGTGAGTGCCCCATTTTCACCTCTGATAATAACCCTTTGTACTTTGACACGTGCTCCTTTTATCTTCTAATAAGTGTCTTATCCCTTCGATAAGTGTCACCCTTTCCTCTCATCATTAAACGTGCCCCTAATTTCAAGCGACTAAGAGCAATATCACCCAAAGCTCGCTAGCTACGGTCGCTCATATTTATAGATGTTATAATTATGTAACTTATCAAAGGTCTTTTCAGTTTGCTGTTATGAAAATGTGGTTATTTATAACCCGATGAGGATTGGTTTTTTCCTCATTATAAGATGTAGTTTTCGCACTGTGACCTCACAAATCTTATATTTTTCCTCGCTCGCAAATGATTTGTTCGACCATCACACCCAACTGCAAGGTATGATGCTTTAAAAAGCAATATTTTATACGATGTATACGAAGAAACAAATATTGAAATCATCCCTGATAATGTAATCAAATTTTAGGGGTATATACCAATGTCTAAAAATTGTTTATTTTCGCTTTGAGATTTCCCTTTGTAGGTGCCCTTTTTTCCCAGAAAGTGCCCTTTTTTGTTGGTGCCCCCCCCCCCCACTTTGGAAGTCGCTCCGCCGCCTCTGGAAGGGGGCCAATATTTAGACAGCTAACGACTTTTCCGCACTGGCACCTACCTAATGGAATGCTAAACATTCTTGCCAGGGAAACTTGATAGAAAGGGGCTGTGAACTTGATGACCGTAAAGGCCTGTGTGGAAAAAAAACAAATATAACAAACAAGCAAAAAAGTTTAATCTAACCAAGGAAATACTCATATGAAATGAAAACTATATGTATGTTGTTCATTCAAAAATGTAAGTCTCTGTTCTGATCAGACCGCTTGATAATTAGCATGGTCAGACTAATAAGATTGGATTGGATTTCATATTTGTACGGGCTTAAGTCGCTGGCCGAAATATTAATTTTTCAGTTTCTCAATTTCCAGTTTAAAACATTTTTGGCATCTTACTTAACTGAAAATTAAGATAGTTGTATCATTTTTTCATGAAATACGCTAAATGAGATATTAAAAGTAGAATTATACCATCTCACAGGCCAAATAGGGGCGGGTGGAGATTTCAAATTTCTCGGGTAATATACATGTACAGCCCCCTGCCCCCGCCTCGTACATGTACGCCTACGTATAGTCTAGTAATTTTGCCAGCAGAGCAGTCTTCATGTTTGAGTCTATTAATCCATATCAAAATTCAGGATGTTAAGTATACATCTACCCAACCCATTGGAAAGTTCGAAATCTTGCTGGATTAACACTGATTCTTTTTTAAAGGGTATATGCAATGCATTACCTTCGATCGAGTAGTATATTTCATTAGGGACTTTTAAATTTGCGTGGACTGATACGTGTGGCGTCCATTCAAGGCAGTGCATTAAAAGGACGTCGATCGTAGCATAGACCTATTGTCTTCGTGCGAATCTAAAAGTCCCTAATATAAGAATCACATGCAACGCCGTATCCAGGGCATGCAAGCAGTATTGTTCAGATCAAATCAATCATTGCATTTCTATTATTGTCATGCTTGGATACAATATGTAAGTTAATTATTGTTGAGTTGCCAACGTTGCAGTTAGCCAGGACTCCACTCCAGCGTAGCCGTGACCAGGGGCGTCGCTAGACCTTTTTCAGTGGGAGGGGGGGGGGGTGTAGAGGCCAACGATTACCGACAAAACTAGCCACCAATTACCGTCAAAATTAAATATCCCAATATCTACAAATTTAACCCTATAAACCCGGGGCCGAAGGCTAAATTGTTTTTCCTATGGACTATCTATAGTAATTGCGTATGCGCAAATGATCATTTTCCTCGACGACATAAATATAAGAATTATTTCGTCAACTTAGTCAACATCAAAGCTGTATATTTTAATGCAGGTGCGGAGCTAGGATCTTATTTTAGGGAGGGGCGGTAGTGAGCAAGCGAAGCGCGCTCATTAGGGGGGTGTTGGTGTTAGGCCTCCCGCACGAAGCGTGGAAGCTTAGACGTTTCCTTAAATTATTAGGAAAAGAAGACGATTTATTGTACCGATCTCGACTGTTAATCCTTGTCTGAATGAGGTCCCCCCCCCCTCCCGCGCGAAGCTCGAAAGCTTTGACGTTTCATTAAATTATTATAAAATGTAGACGATTTGCTGTTCTGTTCTCGATGTTAATCCTTGTCTAAATTCACTTTCTCACCCCCCCCCCCCCCCGCGCAAAGCGCGGAAGTTTTGACGTTTCATTAAATTATGAGAAAAAGCAGACGATTCGGTGTTCTGTTCTCGACTCTTAATCCTTATCTGAATTCAGTTCTGCCCCCCCCCCCCCCCGCGCGAAGCGCGGAATTTTAGGCGTTTCATTAAATTATTAGAAAGTAGACGATTCGTTGAACCGTGCTCGACTCTTAATCCTTTTCTGAATTCAGTTTCTCCCCCTCCTTCGCGAAGCGCGGAAGCTTTAGATGTTTCATAAATTATGAGAAAAAGCAGACGATTCGGTGTACTGTTTTCGAATTCATCTTAATCCTTATCTGAATTCAGATTTCCCCCTCCCGCGCAAAGCGCGGAAGTTATGGTGTTTCATTAAATTATTAGAGAAAGTAGACGATTCGTTGAACAGTGCTCGACTCTTAATCCTTGTCTGAATTCAGTTTCTCCCCCTCCCGCGCGAAGCGCGGAAGTTTTGACGTATCATTAAATTATGAGGAAAAGCAGATGATTCGGTGTCGGCCTACTGTTCTCGACGCTTAATCCGTATCTGAATTCAGTTTTCCCCCCTCCCGCGCAAGTTTTTACGTTTCATTAAATTATTAGAGAAAGTAGACGATTCGTTGAACCGTGCTCGAGTCTTAATCCTTGTTTGAATGAAATTTCCCCCTCCCGCGCAAATCGCGGAAGTTTTGACGTTACATTCAGTTATTAGAGTAGGAAGACGATTCGTTATACCGTTTTCGACTCTTAATAAGCCCTAATTGTCTGAATTCAGTTTCCCCCTTCCAGCACGAAAAGCTTAGACGTTTGATTTAATTATTATAGAAAGAAGACGATTCGTTGCACCGTTTTCGACTCTTATTTAAGCTCTATTTATCTGAATTCAGTTTACCCCCTCTTGCGCGAAGCGCGGAAGCTTTTGACGTTTCCTTAAATTATGAGAGAAAGAAGACGATTCGTTACTCGTCTAAATGAAGTTTTCCTCTCCCGCGCAAAGCGCGGGAATTTTTGCGTTTCATCAAAATATAGAGAAAGGAAGACGATTCGTTGTACTGTTCTCGACTCTTAATCCTTATCTGAATTCAGTTCCCCCCCCCCCCTCTGCGCGAATCGCGGAAGCTTAGACGTTTCCTCAAATTATTAAAGAAAGAAAACGATTCGTTGTACCGTTCTCGATTCGTCTAAATGAAGTTTTCCCCACCCGCACGAAGCGCGGAAATTTTGGCGTTTCATCAAAATATAGAGAAAAGAAGACGATTCGTCGTACCGTTGTTGACTCTTAATCCTTGTTTGAATTAGTTTCCCCGAAAATTTTAAACCTCTGATTTCTTTAGCTGATATTATAGGAAAGTGAAACTTCGAGAAAATACAAGTATTGTAGTTGTAGTCACTCTCGAAGTCGTCACAGCGGATAAAAAGTCACAGTTCGTAGGGGAAAAAACTTGTCGGCCGACCGACAATATACATCTCACCGACTTCAAACTTCTGCATTGATATAGTACACGAGGATCGAGCAAGAATACCGACACAGCTGACCCGACACGGCAACATATTTACCCATGTCTTCCTTGCTTCCTTGACGAGACGACTCCACCCACAACACCCCCCTTCTTTTACTCCCACTCCTCCTTTCTCAGGCTCTTACCTCCCCCCTCTCTCCTCTCTTCACCTCCGTTTCTTTTGTTTCCCTTTTCTCTTTTTTTTTCCTTTTCTTCCTTTTCTTTCTTTTCCTTTCTTTCCTCTTTTCCCTCTTTTTCTTTTTTCTCTTTCTTTCCTTTCTCTTTTCTTTCCTTTCTTTTCCTTTTCATTTTTCTTTTCTTTCCCTTTCCCTCTCTTTTTTCCCTCCCCCTTTTCTCTTTTTTCCCGACGGCAGCGCAATTTTCTGACAATATCCTGACAGGTGGAGGGGTGTCGCACCCCCCACACCCCCCCTTTGGCGACGCCCCTGGCCGTGACCCCTTTTTGATCGCGAATGAGGCGGCAAAAAGTATGTAAAGAGCTGCAGATTTTTCTTTTGTTAATTCAGGTTTATTCATGCTGTGTAAAATAAATGTGAATGTGATCATATGCATACCAACCACAAATTGAAATTAATTATTACCTTTAAACCCTAAGAAATTAATTAGCCATGCTTACCTTCTAGCGATCTACTTTCTTTGCGGATGAATATATGAGTATCGTTACCAGGGTTGTCGCCCCTGGGAACAATAACATGCACAGCTGCACAGTAGATTCGTAAATATTATAACCGTAGAATGATTGCCTGGTGCCTGTTTTCGATGTGGTCGCTTTAGCTTGTACGGAGGAAATCTGTTTAGCATTGCTCTCATTAAGGCCCTGTTTTGTTTTGTGCATACTGATAATAATTTATAAGGAACCCAAGTCTACCTGCATGCATTATGATCTTGATACTGTAAATATTTTCAGATGATAAGTGCAGCTAGGTTCCTCAATATAGGAAGAGATTGGTAAGTATATGTATACAATATATACTCGTGTCTCCTCAGTGAATTTAAAAATGCGATCATGGAGCTGCCTGATTATATTATCTTCTTCTGTCAGTCAGCTGGCGCTTGCTGTGCTGATGTGGCCATCACAAGTTTATGTCATCCTTCTCTGTCTGCGGTCACTCTTGTTGCCTTTAACAGCTTTTTGTCCGTGTCTTTACTTATGAGGATGTCTTTTAACCAGGAAATAGCAGGTCTGCCTCTTCTTCGCCTGGCTTCCACTGTTCCTGTTAAAAGAGATTTTTCCGAGAACATTCTCTCGTTACTATGGCCACAGAAAAAAACTGCAGTTTCCTTCTGGCAAAACACTTTCGGAGCGACATATCTGTACCCAGCTTGTCCAGTACCCATCAGTTTGTTCTTCTGTCTGTCAGTCCAAGGAACCCTCAGTATTTGTCGATACACGCACATTTCAAACACATCTACTCTCTTTTCATCTCTTCTAAAGTTCTAATCATAGCCCATGTCTCACTTCCATATGTGGCAATGTTACTGTAGTGGACCTTTATAATTATATACTCCTCTCCTTCTTCATCTATGCATAATGTAGCAATGGTAATATGGTGGATCTTTATATGAAATATTCCTCTCCTTCATCTATGCTCTCAAAACCTGTCTTCCCGCCCATCTTAATATAGAAGACATTTGCCTGTAATGGTCACCCCTTGTCTTTTAGCTGTGTAGAATTCATGAACACCTCTTTGATATGACGTAGTTTTAAAGTTTTTTTTTTTCTTTCTTTTCTTTTTATTTTGTGTTTGAAGTTTGTTTGTATCGCTTGTTTTGTAATCATTTAGGTACTCTACTAATATTGATTTGCCCATCAGAGCTCCCAGCATGCTCAGTGAGAGTCTGCTGTTTCATCACATGTTGTAAAATGTTTGTTAAACCCATTGTTTACATTTTGCATGTAGTTATATATATATATATATATATATATATATATATATATATATATATATAGGCGTGAAAAATGGTCTAGGAACGTGAGACGTAGCTGTACTTTACAATTTAATTATGAGCTTTCGGCTTGTGAGGCCTTCTTCAGGTTCTGAAGTGCAAACACATACGTCTCACGTTCCTAGACCATTTTCTTTATGCCTACATATTCTGGAACACTCGTTGTCATGTCAGAGTTGAAAATTCTCGCACTTTTATATATATTATATAAAGAAATATTGTGTGAGCTGTCTAGAAAGGCAACCTGTCCGTAATGACCAAGTTCTGTGATGGAGTGGCCTTATTATACAGGTTAATAATTTTGACGGGTGATTAATATCAGTGGACTGGTATGACTGTAATGTAGTGACCGATCTTAAATACATATAGGTTTATATAATTCAATCATAAAATAGGAAGACTATTTTTGCCTAACCTGACGTATGAAATATTTCATCTGTGTTATGTTTTGCTGTTGGCTCCGATGTTAATACAATTATTGTTTACAATTGGTACGAACAGATATCATATTAGAGGAAGTTGAAATGTCTTTATCCAAAATGATTTGATTACAAAATCGAAATTCCCCATCGAAGTATAAACAAGCCGTTTTGTAATATATTATAATAGGCATAAATAGATTCCATAACGCTAATGACAATGTGGTTGCATTCATCGCTGAAATATAAACATAGTTAAAACTATATTCTGTATTGGAAAACAGTATGTGGACCCTATAATGTACACCGATTTGTTTTTGTTTGTTCAGTGGTATTAATAGTGCATTCAGTGTGAATTATTCGGGGGCGTATGAGCTACATCGAAAACAAAAATGCATTCTATTTGAACCAGGAATTAATTATCGATGTAACAAATATTTGTTCTCAGTCAGTGATTATGTAGGGTAAAGTATAAATAACTCTATTATCTAAATGTCAATGTCATTTGCGATTTTATGACCATAATATGTTGTGTATCTCTCAAACAGTACGCTTGTTTGTCAAAATAATATAGAAATGGATACCGGCTTTATTAGCTTCCATAGTTGAGAACGCCAGCGTGGCATAGCTAAGAAAGTGCGGGGCAGGGGGCGTGAACCCAACTATCAAATGATGAAGAAAACCAAACAGAAGGGAGAGAGAAAAGAACGAAGAAAAGGTTAGAGAGGCCAGGTCACATAAAGTATAATCCTTCCATGCACGCTCGCCTTAATACTCGATATATTCGTTCTGTCATGTTTCGTCCAGTGTTTTGACCGGTAAACCCATCCTTCCTCCGTGGAACTAGCTCCCCCCCCCCCCCCCCCCGCTCGACTAGAACCACACTACGCCATGGTGACTGCAAAAATTATCTTTCTTGTCAGCCTGAACTATAAGAAGCGGTGTTTTATGTATCGTCATGAAAAAAACATCATTTCCTTCTTCTTTTTTAAATGTCGTCATCTATTTCAATAGAGAGAAACAAACACGACATGATGTAATAACGCGAAATCGACAGTTGGTTATATTGCAGTTAAAGTGAGGTTGATAACGAAATATACTTACTTTGACAATCTTGAACTAAAATCAAGAAGCCTGGGAAGGAACACTCCTTATATCTTAAATGGGACCTTGATCATGTGTTTACATTTCTGGTTAAGGGAAGCAGAAGAATTTAAACATAAATTGTAAAAATATGAAACTTTGTTCGCTAAAAATAACTTTATTGAGCTTTTATTATTACGGTGAAGAAAAACATTATTTGGAAAACCCCATATAAGGCAGTCATTGTAAACTCGACCTTTGCTTGCGTTAGAATTACAACACGCCTTACTCTTTGCACGAGATTATTATTTTGTTAGAAAACCAGTAACCAATATCATTTTCATGGTGTGATTGTCCTATTCAACTAGAAATGTAGATCAATAATTGCATTAAAAACGACAAACAGGTGAAGAGCCTACTAGACCAAAGTTCGGCAATTTTCTGGGTCCAGGGTTCTATTGTTACCATGGCGTCAACACGGCCCAGGGTTCGGGTCACGCACAGTCATGACCCAAGAGCTCATGAGGCCCACTGCATTGTATTCAAATCATAACATGATGCGACAACTGCCAACTGCATGTTGGGGCTTTTTACATCACCGTTGTTTATGATAATGTAGTACTTTACTATAATAAGTTTTTATAAATTTGTGGAAATTACTAACCGCGTTTGTTTGGGATGTTGAGTATAAACCAAAAAGGATGACTTAAAAACAGCATAAAACTCGCAATTATTATTGCCATTATTGTAATTGTTTTTGTTTAATGTATTATTATCATTATCATCATCATTATTGTTATCATTATTATTATTATTATTATTATTATTATTATTGTAGTAGTTGTGAAACGTATTATCACTAGTATTGCCACTATTTAATCACCATCATCATTATCATCTTCATCTATCATCTTTTTCTCCAAACATTCTGTATCTCCAAGTCTCTCACTCCAATATATATATATCTTTCTCTCTCTCTCTCTCGTTCTCTTTCTCTTTATCTCTCTCTCTCTCTCTCTCTCGCTCTACAATTTTTTTTCTCGTATTGGCACCTATCCTTTGCTGTACGTAATAAATTATGCCAGACGTTCGCGTCTCGTGGCAACGTGCTTCAGAGCAAGATCATTGTCACAATGATGAAAATTATGCATGGAACCATATGGAGCCAAATTCTGCATGGTAGACGTCAAATAAATTTTGATGGCAGAATACCTTGGCTTTATTGATGTGCTGTGTACGCCAAAGAACGATTGATCCATAGCAATAGGTTTTAATGGTATCAACCAAGGGTCAGGCTTGTTGATTGCAATGGCCTTTATGGGAAATACCCGTGAAATTATGAAATACAAGAAATTAGTCCATAGAGAGCTTTTGTTTGAATAAAAAGGGAACTAGTGGGAGAGAAAGAGGCGGGGGGGGGGGAGCAAGCGACTGACCAGGAATATTAAGCTAAAACTTGCATGTTACAACAAAATATTGAGGGTTGGATTTTTAGTGTAAAACGCATTTTTCTAAAATTCTTTTGTTTGTATATACTACTTTATGGGGTTGTACAATCATGGTAAAGGCCCATTTTTATTACTGCTTTTAATCATAATCTTCTTTCTATCTTTCTTACAGACGAGGTTACAACAATACACTACACAAAACATACCCACCCCAAAGCATAAACGCTACCTACCATGTGGAGCATAAGAAACAAGAATTGGTTCTTCACGGTGGCCTGTGGCTGTTGGTGCTTCCAGCTCGTGAAAGCACAGCAGAGCAAGCATATTGACACGCCGGAAGTGCTTCTCTGCGACGAGCTGTGCGAATTCAGTGCATGGGCAATGCATGCCTACTGCGGAGAGCGCATGCTCGGTGACCTTCCCCTCCAGTGCCGAGAGGTAAAGACCCTTGATGTCCGGTTGAACGATATCCACAGTCTGAAGAGTGGTCTTTTGTCAGAGTTTGAGAATCTGAAGTACCTATTCTTGGTCGGGAACAACATGTCAGAAGTTGAGGACGGTGCCTTTGAAGGGTGTGAAGGGATCCAATTTCTGTCCTGGGGAGGAAATGATTTTCCAAGGCTTACTCGGAGCAAGTTTGTCGGGTTGACAAATGTAATGCACATGCTAATGGATAATTCCAACATCAGAGAAATCGAGACGGAAGCTTTCATAGAAACGCCACTCCTGAAGACGCTGGATCTGTCTGGGAATAAATTTATCTCACCGCCCTGCGATGTGCTTCATCCGCAGAATGTGCTCACTGACTTGTCCCTGTCTGATAACTTTATCTCGATCCTTCCTGAACGATGTTTCTCGAGGTTTCAGCATCTAGAACGTCTGAAACTGAGCAATAATCCCATACGTCTCATCACGAACCTATCTACGTTCGCAGGTCTACATTCTTTGCAAAAGTTAGAGATGGACAACACGTCGCTGACTTCGTTACCAGTCGGATCTTTCCGCCATATCCATACTGTGACCGAATTCGTACTCTCAAGGAATCTGATCAAAGTCTTGGAAGAGCGAGACTTTGCCACATTGCCCGAAGTGGAGGTACTGCGTCTTGACCACAATCATATCCACGCGATCCACTCGCGAACCTTCGTCGATCTTCAGAGCTTACGGCTCCTCGTCATATCCAACAATAAAATCATGTCGATTGGACTCCACGCTTTCATTCCTGTGGAGACTACTCTAGAAGAACTTTATCTGGATGGTAACGAGCTACGATCCATCCAGAACATCAGTGCTAGCAGCATCCGCTCCTTAAAGAACCTATCACTGGCGAGGAACCCTCTGGAATGCCATTGCCATCTGTCCACGTTCCGCCATTCTACTTCCGGGATGGAACAAGGTGGTGCCAGTGTCACTTGTAGATTGTCTAATGAACTCGAGGTAAACATCTTTGAAACAACCTTAACAGCCACCCCATGTCCTAAACCGACACCAGGACCTGTCAATCCTCGGGCAAGGAAAGAGCTCACCAACAAACCTATCGTGCCCATATATGGTGAAACAACGGAACAGCTGGAAACCAACGAATTGTCGACGTCACAACAGAATATTTTTTACGTCCTTATTTTTCTTATGGTCTTGACTGTAATGTTAGGGTGTGCCCTCCTCGTATGGTGGATCTTAAGGGTGAAAATGAGGAAGAACAGAAAATATAGCAAGCCGGTTGAGGACAATTATGATGTCATTTAATTGTCCCTTGCTGGGAAACTTCAAAATGAGCTACAAGCCTTGCTTCTCAGTGGATCACTCCATTTCGAGTTTTTCCTTTTAAAAAACATACGTAATTTACAGATAATGTACAGAATTTTCGTTTTGTAATTCTTGTAATGCATTACAAAATGCCCGCGTCACACTGTCCCGAAGTTGACACCAGATGGACACACGAATATGGAATTTTGAATTTCGCACGAAGATGGCCCCGAACTTGGTCAACAGCCAATCAACAGCCGAAGGAAGTTATATGCCTACAGAAGGTTACTCGGTGCACCCGAACCACACACGAATGAAACACGAAGATGTGAATTTGTATTAAGTATTTTACCCGAAGGCCACACGATCGATACACGACGTCGAATTGAGAGTACGATGCATTCGAACTAGGTCACGAAGGCGTCACATGAACTCCCGATGGTATAAAAACCTTCGGCCGATGGTGGAAAATTCAATTGCTGATCGGAGATTAATGATGCTCTGAGCAGGGGCGTCGAAGCGACTTTCAAAGTGAGGGCGGGACCAACAAAAAAAGGGGCACTTTCTGGAAAAAAAAGGGAGCCTACAAAGGGAACTCTCAAAGCGAAAATATATAAATTGTTAGACATTGGTATATACCCCTACATGGTGATAACATTAACTAGGATGCTTTCAATATTGTTTCTCTTTATACATCATACAAGATATTGCTTAAAAGTGACTTGGTAACATTGTTCAGATGAGAGAAAACGATGCTAAGGTATTGACTTAGATGCTACATGCACAATTAACGATAATCTGAAAGTTTGAGTGATAAAAGACCAGTATTAATGATAATAATCGGGAAAACTGATCTGATCTAGTCCTTAATTCTTCCAACTATATTATTACAATTTAATCACATTTTAGGTGAGTGTAAATCGTCACGAAGCAATTGGCTCTTTATACCATTTTAGACATTCAAGTGTTGAAAGACTTTAAAAGCCTGTCTTTTGTCTTATTTGCATGGAAAACGGTTGGGAAAATTCAAAAATGGTTGGGAGAATTTACCTTTAGAGGGTGTCGCACAGTGACGCCTTCAAAAAAATTATAAATATTTGTGTGGTTTGATCATTTTTTTTTCAGGATTTGTTTACATGTTAGAGGGTTAGTACAGTAAAAGGAGTATAATAAGTAACATTTCATAAAAAATTACGCAATTTTTTCATCAAACTTACCGGGTCACTTTAAGCATCATAATTTGCAGTTTGGTATGATGGTCTGAATATTCATTTGCGAGCGAGGAAAATTGTTAAGATTTGTGAGGTCGCAGTGCGAAAAATTACATCTTATCTAGAGAACTAAACCCAATCCTGATGGGGTTATACGAACATTCTCATAAAGACTAAAAAGACCTTTGATAAGTAACATAATTATATCATTTATAAATGCGAGTGAGTGTAGCGAGCGAGCTTTGGGGGAAATTGCCCTTAGTCACTTTAAATTAGAGGTACGTTTAAAAAAGGAGGAAAGGGGCACACTTATCGACCTATTAGAAAAGAAAAGGAACACGTTTCAAAGTACAAAGGGTTATTATCATACATGTAGGTGAAAATGGGGCACTTCCTATACCTGAAAAGATGCACTCGCCAGTGATGAAAAAGGGCACTTATGAGAATGGTAAATAGGCATTTGTCGACGTTGGGGCACCCATCAGATTTTGGTAGGGTCATTCATAAGAGGTGAAAATGGGCATTTATGAAAATGGGATAGGTCCCTTATTAGAAAGGGAAAGGGTCACGCATCACAGTTTAAAGGGAAATTATGAGACTGTACAGGGGCACTTATCGCACCTGAAAAGAGGCACTGACCAGATATGAAAAGGGGTACTTATGAGAATGAACGGACATTTTTCATAGCTAAAAAGGAGGCATTTGTGAGAAGGGGAGGTCTTTTTTAATGGGGGCACTTAACATAAGAAAAAAGGGGCACTTATTAGATTGGAAAAGGGGCACATGTGAAAATAAAAGGTGCACCTATCGGAGTTAAAAATGGGTTGTTATTAAAAGGGGAATAGGTACTTTCTACAAAGGAAAATGGGCACTTTTCTAAGTTAAAGGGGCACCCCCTCAAATTTGAATACGGTAATTATTAGAGGTGAAGGGGCACTTATCAAAAGTGAAAGGAGTACTTCTCATACCTGAAAAGGGGCACTTACTAGTTATTTAAAAGGGCACTTATGAGAAGGAAAAATTGACACGTATTGAAAAGGAAAATGGGAACTTGTCGAAAGAAAAGGGGCAAGTGTCAAAATAAAAGGGGCACTTTTCAAGATAAAATGGGCCCTTTTCCTCTGCAAAAAGTAGCACGTGCACTTTTCCTATGTAAGAAAAGGCCTTTTGAGGGATACTTCAAAAAAAATCGGGGGCCCTGTGCCCCCCCCCCCCCTCCCCCCTCCGGGAGCTATACTATAATACGATGGCTTCAGGATGTCATTGCGAAGGCTTCACCTAGTCGTTTTGCCTTCCGAAGACAATCGGGCAGCTTCTTGTTTCCTTCATATTGTCTTCGTGGGGCGATAAATGCCCGATGGCACCGATGGTCACACGAAGTAAAGATGAAGAAGACACGATTTGACAAAATGCCCTCACGATGTACTTACGAAGTCAACATGGACACACAAATTCAACACGAAGCTGCTGCCGGAGCCTGAAAAATCCACCAGCGGTCATACGATGGCTAAAGATGCCCTCACGAATGGCCCGATGTCTTTACGATCAGAGCCGAATTTGAACATTTCCTTTATCGTGTGTCCAGTGTGACCTGGGCATATTTTTCTTTTAATCTGTAAGAATTATTAGCCTTAAACTTTCTAAGTGTACTTAAAAGTCAGAGATTTATAAACTTTTTTCAATCAATGTAAATACATTGATTGAATGTTTTATATCTCAAAATTGATTCTAGTTTATAATACATACATGTTCATGTATCTGAGTATATATCTGCATTGCATATTGTATTCGTTAGTTCTTTTATAAGTGAACATATCTGAAATGTATCATGTAAATTCTTAATCTAAAATTGTGGTAATTTCTTCATCTTGATTGTATACAGAACTGATATAAATATGCAGTATTTTGTGTGAAGAGCAAAGTAGTACATGTAATAGATGTAAATATATGTATATATTTTCAATGTTCACGTAAAATGATTTGACAAGAATATGCATGGACCTATCGTTTTATGTGGGTTGTTCTAGTAATCTTGAAAGGGCTAAGCGGCCTATCACAAAGATAATAGGTTGCTCTGATTACTTATATAGAATATCATTTATATAGTCACCAGCTATGTATTCAATTATGTGTAAATGTGTTTTTCGGCTTTGTTTGTACGTTTGTTGTTTTTTATATTTTGTTGTGTCTTTTGTTTAGGTATTGTCTAAAACCACCAAACGTGGCACGTTCAAAATCAATAAGAGGTGTGGCAGCACTTCTAAAGCAACTTTATTTATATGGCAATATTCCATGGCATTGTCACTCAATGATACAACTCGCCTGGAACTTGAAAAAATGGACCAAAGATTTGTATGGCACAAAGTTATTTGTCCATGTTCTACTGTTTTAGTTAACTCCGACACTGGGTCTAAGATTATGTTTAACAAAGGAAAACTTATAGACTTCCGAATAAAGTTCTTTGTTAAACCCCCATTTTTAAACAAACTTTTGAACAGAATTTGGAACAAAATTTGGAACAAAGTCTTGAACCAAGCTTCGGCTAAATTTTAGGAGAATACGGGCCAATTAAACTTAAACTTTAAAGTTGATAAAGGTGTTTATATATTTTGAACAATATTGGAACCTTTGATACTGATATTGAAGTAATTGTTGTAAATACTATACCATTGTCTTTCATTGTATAAAAAAGTATTTTAGCATTTATAATGCCAATTATCATATGGCCTGCATGTTGTATAGGCAAAAAATCCTGCATTTCATATGTGTATCATATTGAATTTACTGAAATTACTTTAAAATAGCAAAATAAAAATGCGAAGCATTGAAAGCATCTGTTGTACTCCTTTTCTTTGTGTCAAACTATCATCCAACAGAAGAAAACAATTCAAGTCAGGCATATAATTAATTTTCCCATCAACGATTTTTTTTTGTTAACGTCTGTTCTTATAAAACAATGACCCTTTGCAAATACACATGTAGTTCATTATCCATATTTACGTATTAACTTAAAGAGCTATTCGAGTAATTTTCAGAACTTTGTAGATATTTACCAGTCAGTAAATGAAATAGGCGCAAAACAATATAAGGTGCCTCAGACTCACTGATTAGGAGAGTTGTTCTTTGATCGCGTCTCAAATAAATTAGGCTAATTTCAGAGCGTTTAAACAATTGACACTACAGAGTAATTAATAATAATAATAATAATAAGATATTTCTATACCGAAAATTTCATAATGCCTCTAGGTCTACATTCCATTATATTCATGAATTAAATAATTCCACTGATCACTGTATTCGAATTAATTTAATTTCTCGTCTCGTTGATGACTCCAAAAACTCACTGTACACATAATATATTCATTATGTTCTACACAATAAAACTTTTCCAAAATGCTTGATTCCGGACACGTTCTTTCACATCACATAATCGCTTGACAAGAAATCATCTTTATCTTTAAGTTATTGGATATGAGATGATTTAGCCAAAGAATTTCCACACAGACAATGCTCTGGTCTAGAGATAGACGGCCAGCTCTCTGTCTTCGCCTACAAACCGACTTTACTATATCGAACTTGACGGTTCGAAATCGAGTCACGTCTTTTGGTCGTTCTCGTTCTACAATCATAAATAGGCCTAATCGGATTAGATTGAGAGATGTCTGCTTACATGGCGATCCACAGGCGAGGTTGTAGAAGAAACATTGGAGAAGGGGGCATTTCGGTGGTGGTGGGGGGGAGGGGCTTGTAGATATTGGGGGTTGAACCTGCAGCCCCCCCCCCCCTACTGGTGGGATTTTCTTTGGGGGCACGGGGTATTAATTATCTTTAATAAATGGAACAATTGTATTCATGTAGACTGAACCAATAGCGCTCAACTGATAGCCGGTCAGCTGAGCAGCGTTCATATATTTGAGTTCAGACAAAAAAATGAATAGCATAGCCACAATAATTCTATAGTTAGAAACAAAATATTAAAACACTTACTAGGCTAATAGGCAGTGGAAAGCTGAGGAGTAAACTATTTATTTGGTAGGAGTGGGTGGGGAATATGACTTTGTACATCCCTCCCCCAATTCCCCATTATTCTCCTCTGTTGGCAAATTGTACACCTTTAAAGGATGTTGGCAAATTTAAATGTGTATTTTTTTTTATAGCTGGGGACTAGACTCTAGATCCTCTTGTCACTGCTGCATGGGAATTCCCAGATCCCATTTATTATGGCCCGGTGGCGTCTGAACTCATCCATAATGGAAAATGCTCATGAATATAAAGTGTTTGGCTACAAATTGTAGAAGGATACGTGCACTGAGGGTAATCATATCGTATTAATAAAATGACATGTGCATGAACTTGATGGATGGAAACCTTGCACTATACCTAGGTAGTTCGAAGAGTAGTGCAAAACATCATGGATCGACCTGGCAACCATGTAGACGAAGGCAGAGGATTAAAATGGCTTGCAATATGTTGTAAGCGCAGCATTTAATGAAGTAATTGTTTGATATCAAAATACAATACTCAATGCCGACTTTTTTTTATTTTTTTTAAAACATAGTATTACATGATACGACCACTTGAAGGGGTTAAACATTTGTGCTCACTTCCAGCTTTACAACTGGATTCTGCGCACTTCACATTTCGCCTTTCGAGTACCTTATCAAAAAAAGTACACTCTATATAGGCCCTACAGATTCGTGTTCCAGCAGTAGATTCGTCATTTATGATATACCCAACCCAATTCACTTACTATACTCCCATCTTAAAGTCGATATGAATTTGATTATACAAATACAGCTCTTTTGGTACACTGTGCCCTGTGGCTGGATCTGCTTTCGCGGATGAATATGATCAACCGTTAGTATAATAAATTCTATCCGTATTTTTCTTTGTCTCGCTCCGCGCTTTTTAGGTTTTCCCCGGGGTATTCCAAACTGCGATTGGCTTTACTTCCGCAAATACATAATTATGCTAAAATGCTACCATACCATTTTGTTTCCAGGATGATGTACATGTTCCTCAGCATGATGATTCCGATACTGTAAGCAAGTTTATCTGAGCAGGATACCTCAGGGCTCATGCTCATTTAGCTATATGATTGGTGAGTACTATATACAAATGTATTTGTGTCTCGCTGGCTTGTCAGATGAGATCACAGGCTTGAATGTTTATGGGGCTCCTCGATATTAATATTATATATTATTGGTGGCCTCTTTTCTATGAAGGCAATCCGTCATCAGTGGTCTATTTTATGTTCCCATTTGGTAGCCTTTATTATATAAATATAATATGTATTATGTTTACCTTTACCTTTACCTTTATCGCCAATACTGGAAGAATGCTGAGGCAGCAGTCAAGCTGTTTCAGGTCTGTCTTTTTGTCACTTCTGGTACTATAGCTATACACTTCTCATAATAAACAAGACAAGGGGGCAGAGTAGAGAGAGGTAACATCTCGACTGCCCCATGAGTAATGGAATTAATATGAGTATGATCGAGAGAGATAGCGCTGTTCCTTCCAACAACGATAGGCTTGGTTTTTAAGGCGTGGCGCCTCATCTACCTACACAGGCAGAAAGATCAAGTTATCCATCACTCTGTGACTAAAGGTGTCCTCCCTTACATTTTTCCTAGACTTATAGGCCCGAATTCACAAAGCAAGGTTTGAGCTCAGACCAAGGTTTGAGCTCAAACCTCCTTTTGTTTCGCCAAACCTCCTTTTGTTATTTACAAACCTGGTTTGGCGAAACAAAAGGAGGTTTGAGCTCAAACCTTGGTCTGAGCTCAAACCTTGCTTTGTGAATTCGGGCCATCGGCTTTGCAAGCTTGAACCTATGCTCTCGTTGTTGTGTCTGCTAGTTGGAAGAAATGGTCAGGGGTGAGTCTGTCATGCTCATAAATGATCTTGACACCTAAATCATGACTCCTCTCCCTGTACTCAAGGGATTGCAAGTTCAGGGCATTTAAGCTTCCTTGTGTAAGGCTGATGTTTCATTGTGGAGATCGTCTTTGTTGCTCTCTTCTGGAAGTTCTGCACTCTCTCCCCGGCCTTTGCATCTGAAACGACTCGGTTACCAGATTACATTTCCGTACTCAAGGAGGGGCGCACTAGTCCCTTAAACAGCTTGGAAATGGAGATGTATCATGGCACTAAAAGCCCTCACGTCTGATGCTGATCAGAACCTGAAACCTTGGTAATTGATACCTGTTTGTTCAAAGTACACGGTAATTATCTAGTATATCCAAAAAGAAATTACAAAAACAATGTATGTTGTCTGTGTGTCAGAGCAAAATGTTGATCTCGTACCCTGGTCAGCATCACTATGAGGAATCTTTTGATGGGAACTTAGAATTTGTGCAAAACAATACGATCGAAGATTAACATATTCTCATTTCTATGACTTTATCAAGATATCTTAAATGCAATAGATTCCCAATCATTATGTTTTAATTGCAATCTTTTATTAGATATTAAACATCACAAGTTTCTTTTATGTTTGTTACCTTTAAATACACAATTGCACTTTGATTCACATTATGTATCTTGGAATAATTAATTTAAGATAATTTGTCTTTTATAATAATACATCAACTAATTTCCAGTCACATATTCGAGTCATCTTTTACTTCTATTTTAATAATAATAATAATAAGATATTTGTATACCGCAAATGGCAAATTGCCTTTAAGCGGTTTGCATGATTATGAACGGGTTTTTCCAAAGCTTATACGACTTAATATTTGTTTATGTTTCTATTTATAGACTATTTTTTATATTGTAAGCACTGAGCAAATTTGTTTGCTTAGTAATAGTTCATGTTAACGTACTCATATAGCAGTAGCTGTGTGTAAATACACTTTGCAGGGGCGTACTACTTTGACAATGAATAATATGAACCAGGTTTTTGAAAAATACTTGCACAGCTCATTATCATAATCGTTATTGTGAGGGTAAAGTACAATAACGCACGAACGTGGCCTTCGGGTTCTTATTATGTGGACAATATAAGGGTAAGCATTTTTTCTTTTCAATCCAGAATTGTGTGGGAGAAGACCAGATGGTAATAATGATTATGATGATGATGATAATGATTACATTCCTGAAGCTAAAAAGCGCTGAATACTAATTTCATCATGGCTCAAGCAATCTGAGAACTGAGTACCATTATAATTTACCTGTAGCAGATCGTGCACGGTCTGGTGACATTATGGCACCCAACATAGATGATCTAAATATTAGGTTTTGGGGGTTATAATATCTTCCGATATCATATCACACAAGGCAGTACATTTCTGGGTGTTTTTTGGCTATCCTGAACAAAGGCAGACAGGAGAAACAATATGTATCATCTTGACTATTTACTTGAGTCACTTCACTTTTAATCACCCATTTCATTTAATTTAGTTACGGTAACTGTCTGCAGCCTAAATGACTGTTTTTCAGAGAGTTCATGGACACTGTAATTATCTTACAATAATAGATGTTTGGCAAGCAAGCACAGAAAGAATATAGGCCTAGCTATGAAGCTCGTGAATAAGATAATTAAAGAAAATGATAGATTAAGACAGTTGTAAACTGTTTTAAATATTCTGTACATTTCTTCTCCAAATATAATATTATAGCATCTGAGCAGAAAGAAAATATATTGAATCATGATCAAATTTAGCGCATGGTTAATGCCTCTAATTTATGGCTCCCAAAAGAGACGAAACGAAGTGCGACATTGTCAAATTTCCACTGTAAAATCAGAAGCATAAGAACACTCCCTGAAATAGTCTTTTTTTTTTCCTATAATATATTGACGACAGTGATCCTATTGTACATGTCTGTCTGAAAGAACCAGAAGAAGGAATATGAACAAATAAATTGCATTGTGTCAGTAGATCGAGACGAATGTGGTAAAAAATGACTACGGTAACCATTTCGGCACCACTAGTTCATTACAAAACCTTGTGTTCGCATAACTTCACAAAAACTCATGCATGATTTGATTTGGTTTGAATATAAAAACGTCTGATATAATTTCTTTAGAAAGAGTGCAATAGTGATGTCGGATCTTAATTTATTGCAGTGGTCTCTTGAAATTTTAAGGAGCGGTGCTGCAACAACATTATAACAATAGTTCAATTTATTTTGATTGTCAGTGATAATGATTGTGATTGCAAAACACTGAGACGTTTGGTGAAAGAGGGTGATTAGAAGAGAGATAGAGATGGAGGAGAGAAAGAAAGAGAGAGAGAGAGAGAGTGACATACATAATAGAGGGAGATATATATATAGAGAGAGAGAGAGAGAGAGAGAGAGAGAGAGAAAGAGAGAGAGAGAGAGAGAGAGAGAGGGAGAGAGAGCTATGATGATGGATTAGAAATAGTGCATGAGGTAAACAAATCGTGTCAACACTTGTGAAGTTTTATCAGTAAACTTTGTGCCTACATAATAGTATCTTCATGTATAAAAGAGTCATTTCACGTCTGTTCAAGAGGTTGTTGTTGTTATTCTGTTAGGGAGGGCCCTATTTCTAAAAATGGCTTCCTTTATTCTAAACAAATATTGTCAATGTTCCGTATTTAGCTAAGTTATAAAGATAGCAGCACTCTATAAAACTCGGCAATTCTCACAGTACATCCCACTACACCAAATGTCCAATAGACCAAGAGTTCAAACAGGTCCTCGAGACCGAAACTGCCGTGGCTGTCGTCTTAGCGACCCTCAAGAAATTGGTCAGTAGGCCCGCGAGACCGATTTTCGATCTCTCGAAGGCTGTCGGTCTCGGTCTCCGGGAAATCTGTAACATTCAGGTTGTTTTCACTCAACTCTGAAAACTAATCAACTTTTATTACCATGTGATAGATTATTTTCATACGTTCCATATTTTATATACTGTATATAAAGTAGATTTAAAGTGTTCAATAATAAAAGAACAGTCTGAGCATGTAGTAGATCCATGATCAGCTGGGGACTATTCTAGCGATCGAGTTTTCGATTCTTTTGACCTGTCACGCATGTCCCGCGTCATCGTATTAAAATCGTCACAAGCCCTGCCCCCCTGTGGGGTCTAAGTTCAATTACGTACAATGAACCATCTTCCCCTCTCTCTCTCTCTCTCTCTCTCTCTCTCTTTCTCTCTCTCCATCTCACTCTTCTCTCCTCTTTAATCTCTCTCGTCTCTTTCTCTCTCTCTCTCTCTCTCTCACACACACACACGCACACACACACACGCACACACATGTCCACACACCCTCCGCGCACCCTCCTCTTTTCTATCTTTCTCTTCTCCTCGACCCCCTTCTCCTTCGCTCTCGCTCTTCCTCCGAGTCCGTAATTTTGTTATTCGAGATGGAGGTACATGTATATGCACCAGGGCTACAACATGCATCCTAGACAAACTCATAAATAGTAATAGCACTGTCTCATGGCAACGTGGTTCAGGGCACTAATTCATTACCTTGATTATGAAAACCATAAGTGCAAGGCTGATTTCGAAATCGATGGTGTTCCCTAATTGGTTTATCCATGACAACGACATGCTATAATGTACACCAAAGAATGATTGAGCTGGCATCATAATCAATGGCAAGGCGTGTTGATTGCAATCGTGGGAAATTGTGTTTGAAATACCCTTGAAATGTTGGAATACAAGAAATTAGCCTATAACCAACTTGTGTACGAATGAAAGAGGAACTACAGGACAAGAGAGTTAACTGTCCAGGAATATTAAGAACTTGTATGTTTCGACAAAATATTGAGGGTTGAATATAGTGGAACACGCATTTTTCTGATCTTCTTTTGTGTGTATGCAGATTTTTAAAATCATGGTAGAGGCCCATTATTATTGTAGTATTGCTTCTAATCATGATCTTCCTCCTATCTTTCTTACAGACGAGGTTACAACTATACACTAAACAAAACATACCAACCCCAAGGCATAAACGACATCGACCATGTGGAGCATAAGACACAAGAATTTGTTCTTCACGGTGGCCTTTGGCTGTTGGTGCTTCCATCTCGTCAAGGCACAGCAGAGCACGCATATTGACACACCGGAAGTGCTTCTCTGCGACGAGCTGTGCGAATTCAGTGCATGGGCAATGCATGCCTATTGCGGAGAGCGCATGCTTGGTGACCTACCCCTCCAGTGCCGAGAGGTAAAGACCCTTGATGTCCGGTTGAACGATATCCACAGTCTGAAGAGTGGTCGTTTGTCAGAGTTTGAGAATCTGAAGTACCTGTTCTTGGTCGGGAACAACATGTCAGAAGTTGAGGACGGTGCCTTTGAAGGGTGTGAAGGGATCGAGTTTCTGTCCTGGGGAGGAAATAATTTTACAAGGCTTACTCGAAGCAAGTTTGTCGGGTTGACAAAATTGAAACACATGCTGATGGAAAATTCCAACATCAGAGAAATCGAGACGGAAGCTTTCATAGAAACGCCACTCCTGAAGACGTTAGATCTGTCTGGAAATACATTGATCTCACCGCCCTGCGATGTGCTTCATCCGCAAAATGTGCTCACTGACTTGTCCCTGTCTGATAACTTTATCTCGATCCTACCTGAACAGTGTTTCTCGAGGTTTCAGCATCTGACGCGCTTGAAACTAAGCAATAATCCAATACGTCTCATCACGAACCTGTCTGCGTTCGAAGGTCTTCATTCTTTGAAAAAGTTAGAGATGGACAACACGTCGCTCACTTCGTTAACAAACGGATCTTTCCAGCATATCCATACTGTGACTGAATTCGTACTCTCAAGAAATCTGATCAAAGTCCTGGAAGAGCGAGACTTTGCCGCGTTGTCCGAGGTAGAGGTACTGCGTCTTGACCACAATCATATCCACGCGATCCACTCGCGAACCTTCGTCGATCTTCAGAGCTTACGGCTCCTCGTCCTATCCAACAATAAGATCATGACGATTGGACTCCACACTTTTATTCCTGTAGAGACTACTTTAGAAGAACTTTATCTGGATAGTAACGAGCTACAATCCATCCAGAACATCAGTGACAGCAGCATCCGTTCCTTGAAAAGGCTATCACTGGCGAGAAACCCTCTGGAATGCAATTGCCATCTTTCCACGTTCTGCCATTCTCCTTCCGGGATGATACAAGGTGGCACCAACGTCACTTGCAGAATGTCTAATGGAGTCGAGGTAAACATCTTTGAAACACCCTTAACAGCCACTCCATGTAAGCCAAAACCAGGACATGTCAATTCTCTGCCAAGGATAGGGCTCACCAAAAAACCTGTCGTGCCCATGGATGGTGAAACAACGGAACAGCTGGAAACCAACGAATGGTCGACTTCACAACAGAAAATGTTCTACGTCCTTATTTCTCTCATGGTCTTGACTGCATTATTGGGATGTGCCCTCCTGGCTTGGTGGATTCTAATGATAAAAATGAGGAAGAAAAACAAAGGCAACAGTAAATCGAGTGAGGAAATCAATTATGTAAAGGTTCCTTGTCAAAAGGTGTAAGAACTATAAGCCTGAAGCACTTTAAGTGTACATAATTATACTTCGAAATTTAAAGCATTTTATAATGGTAAATTTAAATAATGTCATACATCGATGAAAATGGCGTTTCGTAAAACGTTAGGTGGATGCGTATTCATTACTGATTCTTATTCAGACGATTTATATTTTTAGTGCACAGTGTATTCATTAGTTATTTTATAATTAAATATTATCTAAACATGGATGCAATTTCTTCATCGTTGCTGTACATTATTAGAATGAAACAATGCAAACGGTAAGAACCCTTAACAGTACATAATTATAATTCTTGAAGTTGTATACATTTCTAAGTATGAACGTGGTACATGTAACAATTATACCTACGTAAAACGATAATTCAATACAGATTCCCCCTCAAAATATTTTCGTGAACACTATTTCATCTGCAATGGATATGGAAAGAGTATGTACTATACAAATTCTGTAATATAAGGTAATGACTTATTTCATATGGGGCGATTGGTGGAAAATGCAAATCATTATATAAGGACTGTTGGTCACAAAACTGAAGGCTAATCCTGACGATTAACAAGACCTGGCCCCGTCTTACAAAGAGTTGCGATTGATCCAAATCAATCACAAGTCCTCCAATTAATCGAAGTTTGCAGTCTCCTATATCTATACTTTTCTATGTATCTAAGTAATTTCTCATTCTCAAACGCTTTTAAACCTACTCATCAGTGCGTTTGCTGTGTATGTGAGTGTGCGCGAGCGTGTGCGTGTGTGAGTATTTGTGTGTTCTATATTCTGTAGCTTAGTATTTCCATCCCTTGTATATATAACCGTTACATTCTTTTTATACGACTTGCCATTTTGTTATTGTATATGTTGTGTTGTGTTGACCGCTCACAAGCTTAGCTACTAAAGGGGTCCTAAAACCATTCATTTTATGATGTAATGAAGTTAATATATGAAGATATTAATTCCAAAAGGAGCTAAATCCATTTTTGTAACTTTGGAGAAAAAATAATTTGTTTACCAGATTTTGTACAGGCGCCTAAGGAAGAGTGATATTAGAAAATGCATGTTTTCATATACTTTTTCTTTGAAACGAAGAGAGGTACTTAAGTGAACAGTGTTATCAATAACTCAATTTTCATCAAAAGTGGAATTAGCTCCTTTGGGAAATAAACTCTTCATATGTTGATTAATGTAATATTACCCGTCTCCTTTTTATGTAAAAGATTATATCATGTATTGTGTGGTTTTTAATAAAGTGAACTTGAAATTGAACTTTAATGTACATAGTTGCGATTGATATCAATCCTTTGTAAGACGGGGCCCTGTTATTGGGTAAACAACCGAATGGTGTCGAATTCCCCTTGAGGTCTCGATACAATGCGTCTTTAAACCCGATTTTTGAACTAATTCCAGATCATGAACTTGAAAACCTGGACCAAATATTTTATGGCACAAACTCATTGGACCGTATTCTACAAAGTGAGTTAAGAACGACCCTGGGTCTAAGATTACATTTAACAAAGGACTACTTAGACTTCATAATAACTTCCTCTGTTAAATCCTTATTTTAAAACCAAAATTGAAAACAATATTCATCTCGATACAGAATTTGGAACAAAGTCTTGAGCCCAACTTCGGGTAAATTTTAGTAGATTATGGGCCAGCTACTTGAAATGGATAAAGATGATTATATATCTTGAACAATATTTGAGCCTTTGATACTGATATTGATGTAGGTTAAGTGTTGTCCATGCTATACTATTGTCTCTCATTGTTTAAAAATATATTTTTGCATTTATAATGTCAATTATCATTTAGCCTGCATGATGTAAAGGCAAGAAACCTTGCAATTCGTTTGTCTGTGTATATCATATTGAATTTACTGAAATAACTTTAAAATAGCAAAAAAATAAAAAAGCAAAACATCAAAAGAATCTGTTGTACTCATTTTCTTTGTGTCAAACTAACATCCCACAGAAACAAGTTTTTAAGTCAGGCATATCATTAATTTTCCCATCAACGTTATGTGATGCATTTTCTTCCAACAGAATGTCCCCTTTCAACTTTGTTATTATCTATATTTAGATTTTAACTGAAAGGGTTATTCAAGTAATTTTTTAGAAATTTATAGAAATTTACCAGTCACTAAATAATTGATGGGGCCTCAGAGCAAACGATTAATAGATTTTAGCCAACCAGGTTCCAGTAATTGTTGGCATGCACAAAACTAAAGAATATACGCCATGTTGTGTTTGTGACCAACTAAAACAAATTTGGTGAAACTCTCTGAGTAGATGGCCCTGGATGAGCTCAGGAATCTGAAGAGGGCTGTCCTTCTGATATCGCAAGTAGACACTTCTAAAAAATATATACACTGAATAAGTTCAATTTTTTATGTTGTTAGTGCTGGAATGAATGCAACATACATGGATCATAAATACCGTATCCATGGCCTCTGACTATAACTTAAATTAAAACTGATGAGTGATCATCGAAACCACTCTATCCCATCTCTCCCTCTCCCCTCTCTCTCTTTCCCTCTCTCTCCCCTCTTTCTCTTTCCCTCTCTCTCCCCTCCCTTTCCCCTCCCTCTCTCCTCTCCCTCTCTCCCCTCCCTCTCTCCCCTATCTCCCCTCCCCTCTCCCTCCCTTTCTCCCCTCCATCTCTTCCCTCTCTCCCCTCCCTCTCTCTCCCACTCCCTCTCTCTCCCCCTCTTTCCCCTCCTTCCCCCCTCTCCCTGCATTTCTCCCCCTCCCCATCCCCTCCCTCCCCCTTCCACTCACTTCTTTTTTCTTTCTCTTTCTTTCACTATTTCTGATTATGTTGATTATTATATTGTTCATATAAAGTATTGAAATTATGTCAGTTATTCTCATGCTAAATAAGTTTTACAAATATTTGGAAATATTCAGGTTTATGAGGAAACGTGTACACATAAGTGATCTCTGAATATGTAAAGAATGTTCGTAATTCAAGCATTAAAGGTAATACAAAGTTTTGGTAATTTTGAAATTTTGGTGGATAGTGATTCTTCACAATTTTGATATATTTTGATGCCCCTGTGGATGTATAATAAGCACTAGAAAATTTAGCCCCTAAAACACTTCTGCTTTCGAGAAAAATTGAATCTAAAAATTTACCGGTGCTCCCGGTAAATTTTGATAAATTTTAAATAGAGCCTACGGCTGTACAATGGTAGCTGCGCCCATGAAAATCTCTGAATATGTAGTTGTGATATATAATTTTCAAACGGGAATAGCTAATCGGTCGATTTTAGTCAATAAATATTGTTTTATAGCTTAATTAATATCTTGGCCTTGAGGGGGAGCTATACAACATAAAGAGTTTATTATTTATAATTTCATAACTTTAGACTCGATTTCGACCGCGACAACGATCACTTAATATTGTAGGATCGCATATGCTTCTAATATGTTCATTTGAACCAAATCCATGACCCCATACCAACACTTTGTATTACCTTTAACCTATATCTTAGTGATGGTCAAATACCAAATATAAATAGATGCGTAGCTTACCAACTCAGTGAGAATATCAATTTTGATGTGCTGGGCAATTCCAAATATTATGATACTGGAGAATTTTCTAGCATGGCAAAAGCAATGCATTTTTACTATCTTCTGTTATTAGCACATTTTAATCGTAGAAGCCTAAATATTTTGTTTTGATAATTTCAACTGTTGTTTTTACAGAAAAGATTTCGAATTTTCTTGAATGGGTCTCACTGAAACCTGGCCCAGGTAGGATAATAGTGTATTGACCCATTCCAAACTATATATTTCTTTCGCATATAGCCGTAACGGTAAACGTGGCTTACGGCTTGGCTTTTGTATCAAGGATATAGTCATTTTAAATGGCTACATGATTTGGAAGTATTCAATGATAATATTGAATCTGTTTATTGACGTGTTTTGTAGTACTAAAAAGATCATTATTATAGCTGTCATAATAGGCCACCAAGTCAACCGTTTGTAAATGTTATTAACTCACTAGAAATCTCCCTAGAGACTGTTATAAACGAAAGGAAGGATTTTTTTTTTACTCGAACATTTTAACATTGATTTGGTGTGCCGAACCACTTTTCATACCGGTTCATACCAGTTTTGCGGATACTTTAATGAATCTTTCAATTGAATTGAATTGAATTGAAATGTTTTCTACTTTTTTATACGATCCTTGTCTGTCAAACAATAGACACGGTACTGTACGTGATTTGGGTAAATTAGTGGGACTTCCCCTTTACACCCCAAGTCACACCCTCAAATCGACTCTTGCCCATACGTTGTAATGTAAGTACTTGTATTTGTTTGGTCTGTTGTCGGTATGATGTCAGTCCCGTTTGTGTGACAGGGGTATAAGGGTTTGATAATATTCAACTTTGTTTTCGAGGTAGGCATGGCGGTATTAAGATGGGGGAAAATAAGTTGATAATTGTGCTTGTAAATAGAGGATGGGACAGAAAAGGGGGAGATGGACGACAGAAATTGAGGAGTTGCAGTAGTCTGTAATAAAGCTTTCAGATCGAAACACAATCAATTTTCAAAGATTCGGGGCTTGATGCATCTTAAGAGACCTATAGTTGCAGCAATACTTCGTCTGTACTTTTAAGGTAAGTTCCAGATCGTAAGATCATTATCAACTGTTATGTCTTTGATTCAAACAATTCGTTGTGCCCCTAGGGCCTACGTGACATCACGTAATAATGATTAATTCAAACGTGGGGCACAAGTTACGTTCAGAAACAAGAATTATATTTATTAACTGGGTGAAGATCAATTTCGATGACAAATAAGTCCTGAAAAAAAAGTCAGACTAACGTTTGATTTTACAGAAGTCAGGCGTATATGTGTATCGGGGTTATGTTGCATAATAATTGTATCCAAAAATAGCCTAATTAGAAATAGGAAATACTATAAATATATTATGAGGAAACATTCGTTCCAAAGCGACCGGATTGGGGCTGACCCCATCTGCCTTATGGGCTTCTATTGTGTTTTATGGAAAACATCAAGAGTCAGCTAAAAGTTTGTTTTTAACCACAAACATGATAAATTTGATTGAGTTCAGAGGAAAACCCCCGTATGATGAGCTCATTTTTTCATCAATAAGCCTGGATAACAATAATTGTATTGATATCGAGTATAGTACACATTTTTTTGTTCGCTGTTTGTGTTTGCGGCGGGGCGTAAAAACACATCGAGACTACAGATCTCCCTTTTTCATGAATAATTAATATGGATTTAACGTAAGCATTTATATATATTTAACTTCATTTCAAAGAAAATACACATCTAAAAGGTTGGAGGTGTTCATCTTACTCTAAGAAGCTATGACACTGAAACCTCCATTAATTACCACAAATAATTATATCCCAGGTTTCTTGTTTTCTTTTCATGGAAATGTGTACACCGAATCTAGAAAGGTTTGTTCAGCGGTTTGATATGACGTGTTTTTTTATTTTTTATAATAATGTTGCCAAGTAGTTACATCTCAGTTGTTTTTACACTAACCTTCAAGCATATGAGTTTGTAAGTTGAAAAGACAAACTTAAGGTGCCTCGTAAAATAACAATGGGCCTACATCTATTCATAAGATGCTGCATCAATGGGGAAAACCCCATTCTGGTTACGGAACTTTGTGCATTAAAATCAAAACGGACGGGGTTTTGCAAATTTGCAATAAGAAAAGAAAATCATAAAGGGAATAGGATGTTGATGCGTTTCTCCGTCATCATGGATATTGATAAGCTCTACAATTTAGTTTTGTTTCCATGCGGAGAGTTCGGTCACTTGAGCTAGGGAAAATTGGCATAACGTTCTATTTTAGAATATGATGTAGTAGCTGAATGGAGTCTTAGATGCTGAGGGTATATATACGTATACATTTATTTTCTTTATCTTAAGAATACGATATGGTATAGGATATGATATACTAGCTGTTGAATTATAAACTGCTAATGGTATATATTGTTTTCTCTTTTTGTTTAAAAAGATAATTGTCAAAGGTCTACTGCGACAATGAATGCATATAAAATCACAGATCTTAAAGCTTATTAGAAGTATTATATTGAAATATTATACCTGCACAGTCTCCTTTATAATTATTTTACCTTTGCGTTTATCCATTGAAGCAACATTACATCTGAGCAGTCGCAGACTGGTCATTTTGTCATTATGATCGTTACGAAACGCTGCTCTTTATTGTGTTTCGTCGAAGCTAAGAACCTACCTTGCAATTTATCGTTCAAGCAATTACCCATGCCGATATCATATAGATTCTTAAAGATACCGATAAGTGGCAATTTATACACGTATGTGTAATACATTAAGCTCTCTTTTGTATTTCCTTATAGATTCCACTTCAAGATGTGGACCCTTTATCTTCCAAAAATCCTATTGGCCGTTGCCTTCGGTTGCTGGTGTTTCCATCTTTCACAAGCGTGTACCACGACCTCTCGATGCAGCGAGATCTGTGAGTACAGTGACTGGGCCAAGCATGCAGCCTGCGGGCGACGGTATCTTGAAGACATCCCTCAGGTGTGCTGTGGGGTCAAATCCTTAGATCTTCGACAGAATGACGTCCGGACTCTGCGAAAGGGAGCACTGAAAACCTTCACCAACCTCAAGTACATTTACTTGGATAGGAACAACATGTCTATGGTCCGGAAGGGAGCGTTTCAGGAATGCTCCAAACTGGAGCATCTATCGATGGGAGAAAATAATTTCCGGGGTCTCACAAGACGCATGTTAGAAGGGTTGGAGAAGGTCAAATACCTTATTATAAGCCGAGGGAAGTTAAAGCGCATAGATCGAGGCACATTCCTGGAAACTCCATCGCTCTTAACGCTTGATCTACAAGGAAACCAACTTGTGTCACCGCCATGTGAAGCACTTCCTGCAGGAAACATCGTCAAGACGCTCTTCCTGTCTCGCAACCACATTTCAGTCATTCCCAGATTGTGCTTCCAAAATTTTACCGAACTCAAACGTCTGCATTTGAATGATAATCCGATCGGCGATATTACCAATATCAATGTCTTCCAGGGATTAGAATCCTTGGAGGAACTCAGTCTGAAGAATATTTCCCTCTCAGCGGTTCCTGTTGCCTCGTTTCGTGATATCAACACAATGACTACGCTCATCATGTCACATAACTTGATCGAATCCCTGCACGAGCGTGACTTTATGGGTTTGCCGTACCTTACCACTCTCAACTTGGAATCCAACCGAATCATCACTATCCACGAGAAGGCCTTCAGTGGCCTGGACTTCCTCCAGTTCCTGGTCCTCTCGAACAACCGCATCGTATCCATCGGCCAGGGTGCACTTCGGACAGTCGAAGGAACACTTCACGACCTTCACCTCCATGGAAATACACTTCCTGAGATCCAAAACATCAGTTCAAGCTTTGCGTCAATAGAGCGCATCTTTATTGCAGATAATCCTCTGATCTGTACCTGTCAACTCGCACCACTTCGGCAATGGCTCCAACTGAACAGAGATGTCCTGAGTTCAACAGAAGGAAATGCAACATGCATACTACCTGACACTGAACAAAACACTCCTATCCTTGAATGTAACCAGACATACCCGTGTTTACAAACTACCCCAGGGACAATTTTACTGCCGGAAGAAGAAAGAAGCACCGTTGATTTTGAGGCATCGACTTATGGAAGTTTTCCTAATAGCACCGGGAATGGTCCAGGTTTAGACCTGCCTCGATTGTTCCTGGTTACAGTAAGCACGATTTCCGTTGTGCTGGTTATTTTCATGGTAGTCTTATTAATAGTATGTTTCAAAGCGCGTCGACGAACAAAACTAGAAAAGGACAGAGAATCGGATAGCATCTATGCCACTGTGGATGACAACTCCGTTGAAGAAATCCCACCACGTCTGTACAACTTAAGAATTTCCTATAACCCTGTCTATTCGACTCGCATTCGAAATCAAAATGACCGAACTTGTAGCACTTCATGTTCTTTGTGCAATGGCTCTAGGGAACTGTCTTCTTTTTCTCCGTCTCCTCCAAGTCCAAACTCTCAGAGAAATCCACCAGTTCCAAGTGGTTCCTGCAGAAACGCAGGACACACCAACTTTGACGACCCATCCAATCAAAGGCTGGCAATTGCCTCCCATAGTCAATGTGGTCATGTGACAGACGAATCAAGGAATATTCCGGCAGCAAGTCTTTCTAATGCAGATGATGATGAGTACCTGATTAAAAACGACGTCTTCGTATCATCAAACGAAGTCACAACTGAAAGCAAGTGCCCTAACCAAGTAAGCTTCAGTGGTGACTCTGGTAACACTGGAATAAATGCAAGGAAGAACATTCGCGGTTGGGATGACGGTTTTACACTGGAGGGCAAAAATTCGGCAGATGGCGTTGATGATGGAGGTTATTTGGTCACAGAGACCTCATTTCATGAGCCTTTATTTGATCCTAGCCGTGGCTTGTCGACGAAAAGCAACATTAATAAACATAAGCATGATAATGCTACGTGTATTAACAATTCTACAGAGGAACTTCTGGCTGGACCAGTAAATATCATATGGACCTGGATGTCGACGAAACGGAGCCTCAATAGTGATCACAGAAACTATTTACAAGAGGTAATGCTCTTATGCAATATATATATTCTCCATCTCTCTCTCTCTCTCTCTCTCTCTCTCTTTCTCTCTCTCCTTCTTTCCCTCCCTTCCTAGCCTTTCCTCATTCATATGGGGCCAAATTCCTGCAATGCCCATAACTTGTCAAAGAAGTTGCTTAGAAGGAGCTCGAGGATCACTGACTCGAAGGTCGCTTAATTCCATTTTCGTTGTTGAAAGAGTTGCTCTCGTTATTCAAAATATGCAGTTTGGCGCAACGTCTAAATTATTTCAAATTAAAAAATATCTAGCATAATTGTCAGTATTCATTAATGCAGTGAATAAAAAAGTTCAAATGGATATTATCGTCCAAACCAAGTGACATTACATGATGAATGGGTCGTTTTTTTTATATATATCGGACCTATTTTAGTAAGTTTATTTATTCATGTTACTATACCCCCATCTCCTACATATTCTCGCCTCCAGTTTAGAATTAATACGGTCACAAAGACTTTCGAAAAATCAACCTGTGGCGATTTCAATATTTTTTATATTTTATCCTCTTACTGAGGTGTTCCATTTTACATACTGATCATCATAGGCCTATATATTTACATCAATTTACATTTTAAAGATAATTTAAAATAATATTTCAGTATGGCAATGTAAATTTATGGGATATACAATATCATATTGAGATCGCCCGAGAGCACATTTCTCGAAAATCTTTGCGATCGTGTTAGTTATGCTCAATATCATGTATTATGCTCGATTAATGTTTCTTTATGATTTTCAGAACACGATTAACGGAAGAAGCTCGGTCCATGAAGAACTATTTTGTACAACTCACAGGCAACTGATCACCACTGTCTAGTCAAGAAGGGGGTTACACCCATTTGGTCATAGTTACGCATCATTAGTCATAAGAAAGTAGACTTGCGTCCTATTGGTCTGACGCTGACATAATTATTTCCATCTCATGTCTTGCTGGAAGGAAACCGGTTGGACTAAGGGTATACACTGATACCCAGTACTGTGGTATATGGGTAAAGGCTCTTGATAATCAGATCCCTGGTTCGATCCTTGCTTGGTGCTAACATCCTTGGACAATGCATTTCGCACGCATTCGTCCTCTCTTCCCAGGTGCATAAAATGGGTAGGCCTTCTTTGCGATGTTGGGGGGTAATAATAACTGTAGGGCGTGCAGGAGGAATAATACTTATACTGATTTGGCTACCCTAAAATAAGACTTAATTATCAATTTAGCTCCAAGTCTATAACCCTAACCCTAACCTTAATTTCTCTAACCCTGACCTAAACCCCAACTATCGGTTGACATATACACGGTCAATGGCGCGTAAGACCAGAGGTGAGCGACGATTTATCAACGGTTATTACAAGCTGTCTTCTCTCTCTCTCTCTCTCACAATTTTTCACCTAACTTTTCCCTTTTACCAATTAAGCCATAGTTTAATTGATTGAGCAGTGCTGACAAAATTAATGAGAACCTGGTATCGTTATCTAAAAAAGCATCCCCCAACAAAAAGAGAGAGAGAGAGAGAGAGAGAGGGGTGGAGGAGAGAGGGAGGGAGAGAGAGAGAGAGAGAGAGAGAGAGAGAGGGACGGTCGATAACGTTCTATGCGCCTTTTTATAATGAAAGAAATCCGTCACTTTATATGAAGAGGGACATCAATTAATATGATTGTTTTATTTACAAACAATCCCATTAAACAAAGTGCATATTGACTCTAATGCATTTAATTGCATCTCGTTTGCAATATATCAATTTAGTGGAGAATATGTCGTTTAATTTGGATATATTTACCACCTTACAATCTGCATTCTCGAATCCTGAACTACCCTAATGACACATTGTGTGCGAACGACAATATTTGTGTCATTTTAGATTCAGGGGGTTTTCCCTTTTTTTCTCATTTTCTTTTCTTTATACCTCTTGGTGTGTATCACAACAAAATACTGTTGTTATCTCGTCTCTCTTGACAAATCAACCCAAACATCCAATGTTGATAGAACTGCGAAGGTATATTGACGTAATCCATTATGTTTTATGTTCATTAAAAATTATCTCTCTTCCCGGACTATAGTCCCTTTTGAATGTATCTTTGGCATTTACTATTCGCCCTAGATAATCGATGACTTCGAGGGTAAATGAATGAACAAAAAACAGTACCATTGTATTTCTATAACCTGTTTTAAATGAAGAGAACGGGGAAAAACATAATTTAAATTGTCCATGTTTCCTCTTTAGTCGATGTGTTTTGTTTCGATATTTCTTTTTTTTCTCACGAATAATTACTAGGGGATTTTTTGTAATAATTATTTCATCGATGTTCTGCTTGCATGTGGAATTGCATTCAATATCTGTGTGTAGTTTGCTGAAATATACGTGACTAAACCTCGGGCTTCCCATCATTGCCCCCCCCCCCTCTCCTTCTCCCCCCTCTCTCTCTCTCTCTCTCTCCCTCTCTTCTCTTTCTTTCTTTCCCTCTCTCTCTCTTTCTCTCAATTTTGTTCACGTTATCTTTTTTCTCTTTCCTTAGTTTAGTGGACTTTGAATTACAGATTGCTTCACACCAATATATATTTTGCATACGAGACAAGTGATATTTTTATTTTTTATCCCTCTCATCTCCTTTTTCCTTTTCAAATTCTCCTTAATATTTGTTTTCGATATTAGTGCAAACCTATACGTAAATACGCGAATTGGGAACAGATCCAGACACCGTATAATAAAGAGTTGCGATTGATTGTTACTTAACTTAAAATTAATCGCAACTGTGTACTTAAAAGATATGAGTTTCGATCAATCTCAAATTGATTCGATTAAATCGCAAATTTGTATAAAACAGGGCCTTAATTGTGCAAGACATACGGATATTATTTGTTAAAGCCCCGCTAAAGTGCTGGGAGCCCCAAATTCTCAACAACAACAAATTACAAAATATCACTTAAATAATTTATTGTGTAATGATGTGAAAGAGAACGTCATTTAACACTCAACTCTGCAAGGATTTAAAAACCTTTGTGTTTGAAGACGAATATTGATGAAAGAATACGAAACTTGGGTTTTTTGCTGTACGCAGAAAACCCAATTTTTGTATTCTTTCACCAATTTTCGTCTTGAAACAATTTTTTTCTCCTGAAAATCCTTGCAGAAGTCAGTGGTAAATGACATCCTCTTTCACTTCATTACACAATAGAAGTGCATTTTTTGCAATCAAAGTTGTTGGGCTCCCAACAATTGAGAGAGGCTTTAAGATTTTTAAAATTCTTGAAGAGTAGGCCTAAATTACAATTCAGTGTCACGTCATGTTCTTTTCCCTTTTTCAGCCAATTGTGGTGTGCGGGGAAAAAATTGTTTTCTCTAATGTCTTTGTGCAGAAAATTGTATTTAATATAACGGTTGCTCGTTCGAAGTAATTTCCAAATTTGCTTTTAGAATATATTATAAACGTTTGGTGTACATAAGAAGTATCACAAAAGAAATGTTGTCGATGAATGTAACTTACATCAGGATAAAGCACCCGATAACGAACACAATATTGTTATTTTTCGTACAGAGATGTTTCGAATTTCTACACAGAATAGTTTTGATATTTTTGTTTTGTTTTGTTTTTGTATCGGTTAAGGTTGTTTCGTTTTTTCCAATATACACAGATAGCATAATTTGATTGCAAGACAAATGTAACCGGATAGTTGGGTTTCTCCCAGAATAAAATCGAAATTGTTGAATTTAGAAATGACTGTTTTGTTTGGTTCATAATTGTGGTACTTGTGTTAATTGTTTTTGTTATAACAAAAACATCAATTGAATAGTGGGCCCATGTCATAGTGGTCTCCAATGGCGTAACGAACATAAACTTGGGGGGCAGAAAAGAAGAACAAAAGTATAATTTACAAAAAAAAAGTGAGAAAATCCCCGGAAAATCATGTAATTTCAGCAACATTTGTATATCACTGGTATCAAATTAGAAATAAACCACGTTTGAATTCTATTTGGGGGACAGGGCCACTGACCCCACCCCCCCCCCCCCCCACATCCCACCCCCTCGTCAGTACGCCAGTGGTGGCCTCGTAGTATTTGGTAAAGCCCAAGCTATGATATGATATGACCAATTATTATCAATATATGGCTTCCGAGTGGTACAATAAATCAGCGTAATTAATATCTTTAGCGCAGTACACGGATGACTGACCAATATTGTTTTCGTATTGCTCAGTCATCCGGGAGCTTCAACTATTGATATCGATATCATACGAAAACAAAGCCATATTTACCGAGGTAAAATTTTGTTATTTCGCTAGTCAGAATAATATAGATAATAATAACATTGTATGGCTTTGTTTTCGTGTGATACAAGAATATATTGCTCTCGCCAAGACAATATGAGACTCGTCTTTGACTCGCCCACTATTGTCATAGCTCGAGCAATATATTCTTGTATCATACTCAAAGCCATCCAATATAATATAAATATCGAGTATACTTTTGAAGCGAGTTCAATGAACAAATACTTAAAAATTTGCCCTCTTATTACTCAGCGCTTCCGATATCTTTCTCCCCCCTCCTCTTCTTTTGCTCTCTCTCCGTTTCTCTCATTGCTTCTTTCTCTTACAATTCTTCGTTTATTTCCCTCTTTTATTATTCTTCTCTCTCTCTCTCTCTCTCTCTATTACACTACTTTTATTTTTGTAAATCTGTATCTTTATTAAATCCTCTTTTCTTAGTAACCATTCATGTCCCACTATCTCCAACTCTAGAACTAGTCCCAACTCAACATTCATGCAAACAGACCACAACAAACAAACATTAATTTGAACCTTAAACGACAGAATGGACAAATCTACAGCAGTACATCATAAAGTTATAGTAATTTAATTTATAATGGACAAAAAGTTGTGACTCGCAATTATCTAATCTCTATATTCAATTTAAGAAAGAAAAAAAGAAGATCCCAACCACCACAAATATATTCTCTTTTGGAAAAGTTTCTTATAAATCAAGAAACCACATGTAATAACAAACTTTCGTACATCATACAATTAAACTGGACAGTGAAAAGAAATTCAAAAATACAAGCAAAGCTTTCAAAATATGAGCAAGACATAATACATATTAAAGCTAAAAAGTCCAATTTTGTGTACATTTTACAAGTTGCATAAATGTATTTTGCAATCTTTATGCTCTTTATGCTAAATGGAACTCATAAGTACTATGAATTCTGGAAAATTCACAAAATCAGGCAAATTAAAATGTTCCTTATAAGGCACATGTATATATTGGGTTTGTAAGTCTAATGTTTTATTTCATATGATCAGTAACAGAAAATCTTTGAATAGAGCAGGGATTTTATGACAAATCATAATTTTGGGGGTATTTTTAAAACATGTTAAGAATATAGGTCAAAATAATATTTCTTTCCCATGTGTAAACATCAAAATAGATATAATTTCTGTAGCATTTCATGCTCACGACGAAGGCTTTACAAAATATGAAAGAGGAACAAACTTTTCACACATTATTCGACCTTGAATATTTTTCATGGACATGTCAAACAATATTTAGAATAAGTCACAAACTTTAACTTGTACTTCATTTTATCTAGCATGATTTTAAATCATAAAAACATGCAAGAATAGCAAATAGATGCATTTTTCATATAATGTGTCATTTCTGAAGACAATCACTATTGCACCACAGAACTGAACGACAAGAACAACAAAATTATTCAGTGCTTGTATGATAAAAACATTCAAAAATTGGTAATGATTTTATTCAAGTTTGATATAAACATCCCTCCTGTGTCTGTAGTTCCTGAGAAACATATACAATGAAACTGTAAATCTCATTTGACAGCATAATCTTCTTTATCAGAAATACAGACAGACTTCACGACTACCGTCTGAGGATACCTCATCTCACAATATCACAACACCATCATTGATTGAACCTATGAAATCATGGTCAAGCCCAGAAAGAGCGTCGCCATTCGCAAAAAGAACTAGAACTGAAATAGGAAATGTTTGAGCAATGAGCCTGCTTGGGATACTACAACTATGGAATGATGTTCCAGGTTTTGATGTATTCTACACTATTACGTTTCTATAACACGATCGCAAAGACTTTCGAAAAATCAACCAAAGGCAATACCCCTACCCTTCTCCTTTTTTGTAATATGTGAATATTACAACAATGTATTATGAAATCTAAACACTATTTTTATGGGAAATACAAATACGGTATTGAAATTACCCGATTTTATTTTTTCGAAAGTGGTTGCGATCGTGCTCTAAATTATTGGGACTATTATTCAGACTACATCCCCCTGTTCTCTAAATCTTTAACCTTGTAGATTCGGACGAGCCAATGCTCGGTGGTATAGGCTTCCTCCAAGACGTCAAGCTCAAAATCTTTGTTTCCGATCTCGGTGTTGCGCACCCTGTCGTATCCAGTGGGCTTGCCTGGAAGTGATACGAGAGAATTAGGAAATAATTTGATTTGATTAAAGAAATACATGACAGAAAATTACATGACATTTATACAGACAACCCTCAAAAGAAGGTTAAGGTGCCCAGGACCTGAAAGTGCCTATCAAATATGTTCCAGTTCATTCTATTCTGATACCTTTATATTTTCAATCATTTAACTACCATGGGTTATCCTGTATCAATATCTATGACTCTACAAAAGAAGAACATCTCATGCAGGTGAACAAATATATTGTACTTTTCAAGGGCTTCTTGCAAACCAAACTGGACTTATATCATTACACAATTTTGGTCTGACAGTGCACTAATGGGGAATATATACTTTCATGAGGGTTTCACAATTTCATTTACCCAAGCTATTTCTTCTGCTTCAAAGGCATATCACAAGGAATCCTAACACGTTTTCTTTTATCTACAAAACGTACCACCACTTTTCCAGGCTTCCTAATATTCATATCAATTGAGATATCACAGTCACACATGTTTGATTGTAGGCTTCTCTGATTCACAACAAAATACACAATTTTTTCAAGCACTTTATCTGAATGAATCAAAGTAGACCTATCCAGATTGCTGGATTTGATTTAGCGAGAAGAAAAAGGCCTGGCCCACTGACACTAGGTTGGCCAGAGTGTTTCTCGCACAAAAATATGGTACAGAAAAGGCTGCATCACTAGCACAAAATGCTCAACATAAAATGGACTAATTTCTCATGAAATTAGTCCACAGACAAAACATATATATCATCACTTTACAATGTTCATGTTCAAGGACTTTGCGAAGAGGTAAAGTCTAAATTAATTACAAATAGGGGAAAGTTTTTTAACATAATAGGATGTCTTAGTGATAATATTTGCTACTTCCTTATAGACTTTCGTTTATTCTAGAGAAATATATTCACAATTAAATCACTCGCCAATCATTGGCCACAGGCTAACCCGACAATGCCACCGTGTTTCCAAACATGGATGAAAATTATGATTACACAAGTTTATAATCAAGGTTCAGGTTTATAATAATCTGCTCGAATACAGTCAGTGTAGTATCAAGCAGATATAAAACTTTTTAATTTTTATGAGCCAACTCTGAATTTCAAGGTGAAAGCCAAGCTTTCCTCATGGTTCCTAAAAATTATGAGAACCAAATTTCATGACTTTCCACGACTCATTTTCGTCTGTTTTCATGACCAGATAAGTATAACTTTGGTATGGGTTGCGGCATCCAAGCGGGGTAGGAATACCACACCCATTTATCAATTCAAACTGGAAGGCTGCCATGTATAGACACACACAGCCCACAATGAACATCACTTTCCATAACTTTCCCTGACTTGGAAGATTTTTTAAATTTTCCATGTCTTTCCAGGTATTTCTTTCATGACCGTGAAAACAAGCTTAGTCCACATGTATTTGATAATACAAATTGTTTTTATACAATATTGGAAGTAGCAAAGATAATCCACATTTGGGCAGATTATACATCCTACAGCACTGACAGGGTTAAAGGTGGGAGATCATACCTGCTTCTGTGTAGACCCTGCCGAAGCGATAGTAACACATCTTGTACATGAGGCAGTTAAGTAGAGTAGGTGAACCATCTCTATCAATACGGAACTCTCCATGTGGTGTGTAATAGTCAGATTCTAATGCGTAAAGATAATAGTTCAATTCAATTCAATTCGATTCGAATGAACATTTATTTTCTTCCATTCAATTTGACAACATATTTGACATCTGTTCAAACAATACAATTCATACCTAGGAATATAAACATAATTTAAGAACTTGTATTACAAGGAAGAAGGCGCGAATCCCAGTAAGCATACCTTGTAATGGGTACGCCCGAATACATACATTAGAAATAGAAGAAAGGAAGAAAAGGATATGCAAGGAGGAGAAAAGGATAGAAAGCTTGGAGAAAGAGAAAAGAAGAGGACTGCAACATCCTAGCAATGGAGTGTATGGCAGGCATAAAGGCAAGATATAGGTGAAGGGTATAATGTGTACCGGTAAATACATTCTCTGTTAAAACTGTTATATTCTTCCTTTTCTCACTGATTATTTGAACCAAATAGAATATACTTGCTAGATATAGTATTCATTCCTTTCCTGCAATATCATGGACCTAAATAGCTCTCAACAATGCTTTCAATTCTGAGGCTATCGTCAATATTGCATTTGACATTCTAAAGATCCAAACAAAACTGAACATTTAAGAGTATATATATTTTAAGCTACAAATTTCTTACAGAAATAAATATATGTTCTTCACCAAGCAATATTTTTCCTCAGTGAAATTCTTTTAATGCAATACTTTCTCCTGTTTTTACATTAGGTCATACAAACATACACAGGTGGTTGTTGACAAGAACAATTTGCATGATAAAATGTCTGAAATATCACTGTGTCCTGGTAACTCTATGTTCCATTCAATGAGGAAACTCAAGCTAGCCCTAAAGAAACATATCATATACATATATCAATACAAAACACTACACAAATTTCATGACCATTTTCATTTATGATTTCATCATAACTGTATTTTTTTCTTTACCTTTTATATGTTTGCCTTCTTCTGTACTGCCTCCAATACGAACCATCCACAGGAATTTGTTGATATCTGAAAATGAAACAATGAAAACACAAAGTTGGTAAAAAGGTCGCCATCCTTGAGGCTATGATGAAATCACACAAAACAAGGCAAAATTTGTTTTCTTACATATATCAAGCCAAATGAACATGTTCAACTTTCGCAATCCCATGCCTACCTACCATTATTAGCAAAAATTAGGAATATTGCAAGGAAAAATTAGGAATATTGCAAGGTAAAATTAGGAATAGAGTCTCCTTTTGCATACTTTTTACACAGAAGTTTTCAGAAGAAGAGAGGTATCTAGCATTCACAATAGTAGTTTAAGGGCCAAAAAATAAGAACAGTTAACAGCTGAGCAATCCTAAACATTTTAAAAGTTACCCTCACCCAAAATATGTGCAAAATCCAAAGGAGAACTATAATTACAAACACTTGCCTTGTAATTCACACCGCTATAAAGGAATTATGAAAGCAATCTGTTTATTGTCATAAATGTTCTATCCATTTCATCATTTTCAATGTGTAATACTAGAATATAAGAATATTTCTATTTTGTCTATCTTTTATTTTGTTGGTTCTTCTATGATTATAAACAAAACGATATAGTTTCTCATATATATATTACGGATTTGTACAATGTGCAGAGCTGCCAACCTTTGGAAGTACAAATTAGTACTCAGCACCTCCAAAATTAGTATTTTACCATCAAAATTAGTATTTTTCAACCGGCCTTCCTTTCACCTATTAAAAACCTATTGATGTCGTAACGCAGCGCAAATGCATACCGTAAAGACCATATTTTACTGATACATTACTCATACACACCAAATAACACAACAAAAATTAACCCAGAAGAAAGAAAGAGGATAAATACTGTTGCAAACTGTGGAATAAATCAGACATACCAACTTTTAGAAATCAGAAATAGGGTGGATTTCAAAACAAATAATATGCGCGTAGCGCACATCTCGAGCGCGGAGCCCCCGACTATGCGGCCGGGGTCCAGGGCCCGCCTTAGGGCCCTGGAAGCTCTGGGGTTCTAGATGCTCTCTGGAGCAATATGAGCCTTATTTTGGAGCATTTTACATGTGTATTTAGTTGAATAATTCCCATTAAAAAAAAATAACATAGTACAAAATGCATGATGAATACCTCTTTCAGTTTCAGACTTCAAAATAGATCTACAGCAGCAGGTCTACTGGATACTGCATTCGGTCTCATACATGTACTTCTGAGACCATTTCTTGGTCTTCTTTTGCTGAATTCGCTATTCCTTGTCAATATCCACGCATTGCTTGAAACTTTGAATCGTCCTTCGATGTTCCACCTCGCGACTCGACTATCTTCAACTCCAGCGTCTGCTCACACATTGCGCGGCCGGGACCGCCGGCCTAGTCTGCAGTGAAATCCCAGTAGGCATATCGCATGCAGCTGCAAAATGCAAGATGAATTTCTCTTTCAGACTTCCGAATAAACAGGTACTGGATACTGGATTCGGTCTTAAAGTACTTCTGTGAACATTTCTTGGTCTTCTTCTGCTGATTTCCCGCCATTCTGTGTCAATATCCATGCATTGGTTAGGCCAAAATGGTCCTTCGATGTTCCACTGCGCGACTCGACTATCTTCAACTCCGGCGGCCGCTCACACATAGCGGCGCCGGGACCACCGGGCTGGTCCGCTGTGAAGTACAGTCCCGTTAGTCATATCGCATGCAGCTGCAAGGTATGCGCACAGCAGAGCCAATCTTTCGCTGCTCCTTATTTTGTTTGCTTTTATGTAGAATTCGGTAGCAGCGAACATAGTTGAATTACTACATGCTAAAGTTAGCAGACGATATTTCTCATGAATTCGGACTTTTGGAAGGCATTTTCGTATTTTCGTATTCCCTTCGGATTTTCGTAACAAATACGAATTTTTCGTAACGGTTGGCAGCTCTGAATGTGTGATCGAAACAAATCTCCATGTATTCTTGTGAATTTTGATGAATAAAAAGAATTGAATTGAATTGAATTTATTCTCACCATCTGAAGAGTATCCAATTAGTCCACCAAAGATGACAAGAACATAGTCCACATCCAGCTCTCTCATGATCTCGTAGGCATGATCCTCTGGTGACGCCATAGCCTGTATTAGAAGATAGAAGAGAATTAGTATGTTCCATGTAACAGTCAAACCTGCTTTAGTGACCACCTGTATAGAAAGAACAAATTTTTTGTTTCCCTTGAAAATGGTTCATCATTGAAACATGTACTTAAGGAACCTGTCTACAAAGACCACGTTTTGTGTTTCCCTTGGGTGGTCGCTATAGACAGGTTCGACTGTACATGGAATACAGAGGACAGCTCAATGGATCAAGGTGGTTGTTGTTGTTGTGTTTGTTGGCGCTATCCATCGATTTCTATGATATCTGCCAGGCTTGGTGTGAGAGGGCATCTTGCTCTCTCTTCTACCACAAGATCCCTGATAAAGAGACAGTGCACTACTAACCTTTCTGTAAGACTTGAAGTCTTCTATAAGAATGACATTACCATCAAAGTTACCCTGGTTTCGGACTTAAAGTATGTTATCGTTTGGCTGGCAGAAGGGCACACATTTATTTTCCATCAACTTTCTGATAAAAGCAAGAAGTTATTGCTGTTTTGGTGAAGTAATAAGCTATCGCTGCCCATAATTTGGACAATGCAAGGACTAAAGTGTGTTGCGCAATCAAAGACACTTTAAAATTTGAATGCATTTTTCTCAATTTTCTTCATTTGTTCAAGCATCCATCTGATCTCTCCTGTCAGCTACATGATATACATATTTTCTATACATCATAAAGTATGATCAACATTAAAATGAGGCAAGGTTAAAATCCAACAATATATCAGGGTATGGAATAACTGAACATCTCCTAGGAGAAGGGGAAAGGGGGGGGAGAAATAATCACATAAGACTTGCAATATGGACTTACCTGGCCCACACGTGATATGTGAGTATTGTTCCACGTATTATTATCCACTAATATCGTCCGATTCGCCATGGCCGTTATCTGATACCCATAATCCCACCAAGACATCACCTTCGCATCCTACAAATGATATTAACAAAAGAAATAAGAATGTGGGTTACTTTACTTGAATAGCACATTTTGTCCACTTATTTCCTACTTGTCCTCAATGGTTTTCAACTTGTTATCAAACTTTCATTGCATTGTTTTCAATTGATTATGAAATTGCCTCCATTTTTGCTTTCAACTTGTCATCAACCTGTATTCAACTTGTATTCAACCTGTATTAAATTTCTCTTCAACTTGTATTCAACTTGTATTCAACCTGTATTTAGCTTGTATTCAATTCAATTTTGATCCAAACAAGATACATATTTTAACATATGGCATTATAACATCAACCAAAAGAAGCTGCTGACAAAATGCTATTAATCCATTCCCTGTCAATGCCTATGAGAATTAGAGTATTCAGTAATGAGTGGGGAAATTACTCATTAAAAGCGATATGTTGTTCCAATTTTTCTCATAGTTTTTAACAAATAATTTAAAGCCCGTCTGTACTAGTTTGGCCAGGGGGCATTAGACCTTCCTGCAAGGTCACTGACAGGTGGTTATCTCATCAAATCAGTTCTCGATTACCATGAGAAAGATGGGATCATGGGGGACCAACAGGCACTGATTAAGCATTGTTTGCTATATAGAGGGCGCAAGTAGCTATAAGTAGTGCAGTGGAGCTTTAAATAACAGAATCAAGGGTAGTCAGAATACTTATGTTTTGACCCTACACATATCATTGCAAAAAGGTTGCATAACCCATTCCGAGACGGTGTATGATCTTACCTCCTTTGTGTTTTGTCGTAGCCAGTAGTAAGCCTCACGGAAGTCGTCAAAGATGATCCTGCCGCCGTCTCCGGCCCTCGCCGACAGGACAATGGAAGGAGAGGAGTAAGCCTCGGATGTGACCCAGGTGCAATGGAAGGTGTAGGTGATGAGGAAGAAAGTCATAAGTAGAATGACAGCTGATGCGACCTATTGAAAAATAAATAAATAAATAAAAAAAATACATTATGACTAATGAATAAAACAAATTGAGATAAATTTGACACAAGGCCACAGGGTTTCTGCCCCTAAAGATGTAACCCAGTTACAGTAGATATAAGTGAAGAGTATGACAGTCACAAGTACAATGATAGCAAATCTAATTAGGGTAAAAATTACATAAGGGCATCAGGTTAAAGGTCGTCAGAAACAATTCCTGAAAATTAAAGAAAATTGCATGTTTTGTCAATACACCTAAGTGACACGCTGTGACAACGAAAATTGGAACTGATAAAGAATTTACTACTTAATTTAATTTCATACATGAACAAGCAGCTCAAAAAGTGAAGAGAAGTTTCTAAGATTACCTCATTCTTGATAGGGTAGGTGTTATCACTGTACTCTTTCTTAGAGGATTTCTTCTCTGGTTTAGTGATGTCCAGGTTCTTCATGTAGATGGAGAGGACGGATGAGATCCCGATACCGGACAGGATGCACATGACGGGCGCGAGCACCAACATAAGACGCACCATCACACCCTGCGAGAAGTCAAATAGGAAAATAGAATGTCAGCGAAATGCTTAAAGCCACACATTACTACTTGTAGGTACTTGCTCCCTCTATATAGAAAACAATGCCTAAGCGGTGACCATTGGTTCCTCATGATCCTCTTTTTCTTATGTTAATTGAGAGCTGAGTTGATGAGATAGACACCTGTCAGTGACCTTCCTGGGTGGTCTAATCCCTCCTAGCCAAACTAGTACAGACCCAGGTTAATATTTGTAAGGATAAGAAGGGAGTACTGGAAACATGAAGGAGATTTTCGGTGGAATTTTTTTTAATGTAAGGCCAATATTTGCAAATACAGGGGGGTAGGGTAGAGAAAGGGGAGGAGCCAATGTCTTGGAAATTTCTAGGCGAAAAGGACTGATAAGATGCCAATACCCAACAGGATGCACATGACTGCAAGCATCGACATCAGATGCACCATCGCACCTTGGAAGGTATGATGTGAAAACATTTAATCAATACCAACTGCGAATTTCAAGCAATCTAATGCTACAATTTAAGTAGCTTATAATCAGCTCGTTACATGTTATGGTTAACATGTTTTGTGGAACAGGGTCCAGACAGACGGGTTGATACTCACTGAGAAATAGAGACTGGTGACGCCATAGAGGATGATGAAGATGTTTGCATCTGTGAGCTTGATGAAGCAGTAGTACATGCCAACTGTGTAGGAAGATAAATCATAAAATTAGTCACTGATTAGTGAAAGAATTGATGAATGAGACATGAAAAAAGGCGTTAAAAACATCCTCCAACATGTAAAAGTGCAAATATTACTGAAACATTCAAACAAATATAAATTGCTGAACACAAACAAGGGCTCTGTTGCATAAAACATTTTATCAATAACTGCAAAATGTCTATATCAACCAATCAAATGATATGATTTCAGAAGCTAACACTATGGATGAGGAAAGATCACGATGGCCTTGTGCATATTGAAAGGGGTGATTTCATATATAAGAGAAGAATGAAACATTTTTTTTTTTTTTTTTTTTTTTTTTTTAAAGAAAGAATCAGCCAAAGATGTATGACTTTCAAGTGGAGCCAAGAGACCTTTAGTACATTGACCCCTAAATCTTGCAATTGCTGGAGAAAAGAATGATTGTATAACATATGATCCAGCTACAATCAATCATTTCCTGCAACACTAACCATATCGCAAACTTCCACCTTAACCCTACACATAACAAGAAAGCCAACAACGACACACGCTCTAACTCTCTATTATTGACAAAATGGAGCCTGGTGTGAATATCCCTATAGCAAATTTCTGATCACTAAAATGGCACTTTTGAGAGATCTGGGCTCCCATTTCACAAAACTTGTCATCAGTGACAAATGACAGTCTTTGTTATAAGCTAGTGAAATCCTTGCTTCTGATTGGTTATCAGCAGCAGATTTTTCACTAATTTTTGTCATTTGCCATTGAAAAAAAAGGCTTTGTGAAACGGGGCCCTGGGCACAATTTCACAAAACTTGTCATCAGTGACAAATGACAGTTTTTGTTATAAGCTACTGAAATCCTTGCTTCTGATTGGTTATCAGCAGATTTATCACTGATCTTTGTCATTGAAAAAAGGCTTAGTGAAACAGGTCCCAGGATGGATGGTTTACCTGGGAACATGAAGACATGCATCTGCAAGTCAAAGTAGAATGAACTCCAGGTGGTGGGCTGATGCTCAGAAACAGAGGCGATGATGGGGATGTTGTTCTTGGCGTAGGACGGATCAAGGAGGGAGTAGAAACGTCCAGTCCAGGGAGAGACCTCTGTTTACAAGGCTCAGGAAACATACTCATTTCATATTTATTGTATATTTAAATGTTTGTTACAATTTTTCAAATTTCTAATTCTAAAATGCTAGTGATATCAAAATAATTATTTGGAGGGCTCATGCCCCTATGTAATTGATCCTGTTCTAGCCCCCCCCCCCCCCCCCGATTTTGTTTTCAAGCAGTATTATGGTATGCTTCGTATAAACAAATCTTACAGGCATAATTAAGTCTATTTATAGTCAGAAAGGTGTCAAAGTCAAGTTAACACCATTCTGGGTCCAATACCACAAATTTCACTTTTATGCTTATGACCGTAATACACTATTTCAAATCAAAGGGTGAGAGGTGGTAAACTTATACCAAACATATTGGTTGTTATTCTCGAAAGCGGACTAACTTTAGTCCATAGTTTAATCCACAGACTAAGTATGGAATGCCAAGTGTCCATATGAATATATTTTTGAATAATTTGATATGTCCCTAAATTACCATGATAACATAATTATATCATAGTTATATTGTTGTTTATTAACTATGTCATTACATTTTATTTTTTATTTAGTGACAGATTAAATCCTTCAAAAACATATTCATATGGACACTTGGCATTCCATACTTTATCGTTGGATTAAACCATGGACTAAAGTTAGTCTGCTTTCGAGAAAACCACCCATTGGGAAATGACTTCAGCTTGTGAGATGGAATTGTGTTTGCGATAAGGATACTGCCTGTTGCGGACAGGTAGGCTGTTACTCCTGCCAGGGCGGCGCCAAAGACAAGAACGGCGCTGCGGATGAGAATGTTGAAGTACTGCGTGCTCAGACGAGATCTTAGGTACTCCACAAAGCAGTAGATCTGACACAGTCCGAACACACCGAGAGCCTGAAGGAAAGGAAGGAGGTGGAATAAATGAGGGGTTGGTCGGTAGTTCATGTATGTTATGGTATGTAATAGTATGACAGAAGGTAGGTAGGTACATTACCATAAATCTATGAACCAAATCCATATTACATTGAATATAAACATTCCTGCTTTTACAAAGGTGTACAAATTTGCAACACCAGAAGTGTTTTGCAAGTAGTAAAGCAAATTCAAGTGAGCTCATGTATTTTTTTTGCACAGGTTTCTGATGCCAAAAGGTCAAATTTAGATTTTACATTAGCCTAAACATAATATTATTGTGTAACAAATTAACAGAATTTATTTTGCATACCACAGTATATTATTCATAAGTACATATGGAAACTAACAAAGTGCCTTTACAAAGATTTTTGAGGGGTAATGTTACATATTTCTCGCACTCTAGAGAACAAGTAGTGCTGTTAGACAACCATATTACTAGGTTCCAATTCACTCCATCCATTAATATTAACAAAATCCTACACGCGCGCTATCGCCCTTCCGTCGACCAATACTGTATTCCAACCACCCACTGATACTCACCGCCATGTGCTCACTGGACTGGACAGGTTGGAATCCAACAAAGGGGATCTGCATGGAGAGCATGGTACCCAAGCAGTAGACGGTGCAGTAGACCACGTAGATCCTGTGGGTGAAGCGTCCGGTGGCCATCAAGGCCAGGGTGTGCATCGGGATCAAGTTGATGAGGAAAACGTAGCCTCCCCATGAGGAAACCTAGCGAGAAGATAATGATGATGGAAATGCTTGAATACAAAAAAAAGACTTTTTGCAAGGATTGGAATGTGCGGAATATTTATTCCCCATTATTTTAGCTACAACATGTATTAGATAATGAATTACTCTAGTAAAGAAAATTCTATAACAAATAGCCGTTTGGGAATGTATTCACACCAAATAGTTCAAAATAACTTTCATACCAGATCCTCCACCCCCAATCTCTCTCTCTCCCTCTCTCTTTCCCACTTCCTCACACTATCTACAGCCATAATGCTATTATCTTATATGCATAAGCTCAAGCGTAAACAATAACAAAAACACTGAAAAGAAAGTGGAATAACCTGTCACTATATGCAACATACCATCATAATACCTACATTTAGGTGACATAGGGTGCGTTTATTGACCAAATTTTTGTTTCTCAAAGGTTTCTCAAACGTCTTTTAGGCAAATTTTGAAGGTGATAAACGCAAAGCCTTTTTTAAACGTCTTTAGATATGGGCATAGTGTTTTGAATGTGACATACAGCCAGAATCACGTTTCTGAGAGATGACAAACGCAAAGCTGTTTTGAACCCCACATACAAATCAGACCTTCCGAGGTTAATTTCCGGTTCAGAGGCTAGCACGCGCCATGTGTTGTGTACAAGCATGTGTGTGTAGTTGACCTCTGAGAAACTGTCTGCTTCCCGGGTCAAACGGCGCAAAAAACGCTGCACAGACACAAGGCCTTTATTTTGAATCGTGAAGAGACGATAAACGCGACATCCCGCAAATCACTTTCGTATAGTGAGGTTCGATAGCATGGTTTGATATGTACATATCTAGTGGCAAGACACGATAAACGCAACCTTAGGTGTAAAATACAGAAAGGAGGGATGCCAGAAAAGTAAATTTACCATATAAAAGTAGGCAAGAGCGCAGAGGGCAGCCCAGAAGACGGACCCAGTTTTCACAGACTTGATCCAGAGAGCGTAGGTGAGCAGCATACAGAAGATAGCGATACCTTCGTTATCGTAGGATCCGGCCACCGAACGGGAGATGTAACCGGGTACAATGGAGATCATGGCGGCTGCAACCAGACCAGCACCGGTGTCCTGCAGGAAGGGAAGAAGAAATGGTGGTTTGAGGAAAGAGTGGAAAATATATGAAAAAATCACACCCAATCCAATCCAATCCAGGAGTTTATAAAGCGCCAATATTGCGTTGCCTAACCAAAGGCGCTGAATAGACTGAATAACTACCAAAAATGTCTGTTCACCCTTTCCATACTTTTCTACTCATCAAAGAGAAACTGGATAAAAATGAACAGTTCACCTGAATGTCATTTAAGTGATCTTTTTTACTTATAATGAAGATAAAAGTGAGTATTAGTCATGTCATTTTATTGTGAAAGAAAGTGTCTCCGTGCTATTTTGAATTGTTGACTAAGTAGAAAGAAAAGAAAATATTCTTAAAATGTTGCATCAGAAAAAGCTCGAAACTTGTAGTTCATGTTTGCCAGGACTCAACCTCACCTTTCAGGCAATGCAGTGTCTGAAAGATTTGGTAACCTACTTTCTATTTCAATACAACGACGGTATCAAAAGAATCTGTTTTCTGGCGGTCGATTGTGGTGTATTCTTTGCGTTCATTAGCACTTTGTTCCAACAAAAGCAAGGACCTTGCTAATTTTGTCTGAGACCATCTTCCAAAATTGTATTTTCCTACAAAGAAATCTATGTTAACTTAATACTGAGTCCTTTAAAGACAATTGAAGGAATTTTTTTCTTGTAGTAGAGTATGAACAAACCTTGAGCTCCTTGGTGAGATGGTAAGTGGCCAGAGTGGTGAAGGAAGAGAAGAGAGGGGCCAGGAACACACACACATTCCTCACATCAATGCTGATATGCAAGAAGTTGAGTGCATGGTAGATGACAGCAGAGGTCAACATCAATCCTAGGGTCAAAGGGCAACAAGCAAATGTTTATCAGCATCATAATTTTTACATCATCATCATCACTACTACATCTTCACCATAATCATTATCAAGATTATCCTCATCCTCATTAGCAATATTCTCCTCATCATAATCATAGATGAAATATGCAAATATCAATTAAAATATGACTAATCTTTCTTCTTTCATCTTTAGAAGTGCAAATGAAAACTACTATGCAAGTACTGGATTCTGATTTCCTCTGATATAGTTTAAATGACAGACTCCTCCATTTCATCAAACCCATTTTAACCAGGTAGAGAAATAACCCAGCACACATGAGAAAATGTCTACATATTCAGGTAGGCTCTCTTATTGTAGCAAGAGTCACTGATCTTGAAAAAAAAAATGTTGTGGCAATGAGGGAGTTTACAAACCTGGGTAGATGGTTCCCCCGATGATACGCCCCAGAGGGTACCAGGCGCGGTCATCAAACCAGTTGTGGAACTGGTAGAAGCCCTTCTCTGCCAAGTACAGGGTGGTACGGTAGTTGAAGTAGGGATCAAACTCGTGAATAACGCTCTCAAAGCGCAATACAGAGAAGAGTCGGGTGGAAAAGGCTGAAATGGAATATCATAGAACAAGAGCCATGCTTAAAACCATTTTAAAAACTCAGTTGTTACAAAACATGAACTGCATATTAATATTGTCCTATCCATAGAAGAAACCACTAAGGTCATCCAACCTGTTTAACAAGTATATTCAACAATCAATGAATATTCTTACATTCGTATATCATACACAAAAAGATTTTTCATTTGCATAAAAGCTGTAACTTATTATAATTTGAAATTAGGTAACACCATCTTCACCTCAATGTTATCCACATCCTCTAAATACACCCCCCCCCCCATTTGAAAACAGCGTGAGCGAATTTATGTCTGCATAATAGCAAAATGACACAACATTGTATAAATATTCAACAGATTTATTCCTGTCCCATTTTCTGAGATGTTTCTTCTCCTATCTGATACTCCAAATGTCTAGGTCATCCATGGATGCATATCGTATGTTCAGTCAGAGCCGGAAGGGCATTATCCTTGTTTTAAAGTATATGATTTAACACCCTTTTGGCTCCAAATAAGCGATATGTCCATACTCTGCAAACTTACAGAGGATCATGCAGAAGACAAGGATGGAGAGCTTCAACAGAGTCTCCTGCTTCTCGAACGACATCCTTCCCAGAAACTGGGGCAAGTAAGATGACCCCGTCTTCATGATGACGGGTGGTGTGGAGCCGGGATGTGTGGACGGAAATCCAAAATCTGAACATTTGAAAGAAGGAGATTTTGAGGATAGTTGTTAAGTATACTTAAGCATGATTGTAAAGACTCTTAGGAAATTAAGCAAAGATCAATTTGTGTTCATTACCTCTAAAATTGTGGAAATATTACAATAATTTACTCAACATGCTCAAAAGGAATGAATCATTGCAATGCCAAAAGTGATTTCGGCATTGTGTTCATGAGTGTTTAATAATGAATAATTGATTCCATGTCCATGATACAAATTTCTACCACAAAATTCATACATTCATAAATGCAAGAAATTTGGAAGTCATTTATAACAAAATTTTCAAAGACAGTTGAGCAGCGTAGAAGGTAACCGTTTTAGCTGGCTTCAGACATAAAATTTAAAAACATTCAACAGAAAATATAAAATTCCAAAATAGCAACAGCACATTAATTATCAAGTTCCTCCTTAGGACTATAGATCTATATTATTTTAAGTAAATTAACTAAATGAAGTATTTTCATTGTCACAATCTACACACAAATTGCTGGACAATCAATTTTTTATCTCATTTTTACATGAAGCCATGAAAAGATGAACATGATGAATGGCACAACTGGGAATGAGAGTTGTGAGCTCAAAGAAAGGTCTAAATTCCAACGAAATTAAACATATTTTAAGGTCATATCCTACAGCTCAAATAATTGTTTTCCAATATTATTATGACTTGGCTTTCGGTATAGCCCACGTCAGCTTTAGCTTTTGCCCAAGGCAAAACCAAAGCAGGGGGCGGCGGCGAGGATATTTCGAGGCTTGAGCTCATCTATACCGGGGTTGCCAGCACACGCTCCATCCACGTACAATTACAAACTGCACTGCCTTTCCCACTCGCCTGCCTACGTGGCGTAAAAATGGTAGGAAAAGTTCGAAACTCGGTCTAATTTCTCCTTTTTAAAGCATACAAAACTAACTCTACACCTCAGAAAACATACTCTCATATATAACATGTTACAACCTCAACTTATTCTTTCGACCGCAAAAGTAGAAAATGAGGTTGCTAAGTAGAAATGTCAAACTTTAGTGTACTTTCATAGCCACTGGCTTACCCGATTGCAGAGGTGATCACGGAAAGGTAGATATGAGTGTTGCCGACTTTTTGGTGATGTGGAAGCAACCATTGTAAAAGGGGTAAACAATTCAAGCAGCAGAAATAATAAAATGTATTTGAAATCATATATAAATTGAGTACTATTTCTTTCAAACAATGAATTAAATATTATATGATAGATAAGAATGAAATATTTATGTATTCCATCTCTCATTTGAATTTCGACAAAATTTATTTAATTTGTGTCCTTATTGCACAACATTCCTTCCATATAGTAAAACCATCCTTTAGTCAAAGCTTTTATATTTTATGATAATATATAATTAAAATATTTGTCAAATAAGAATTTTATGTTAAATAAAAAACATTAAATTGCTCTTAATTATTTTTATGTATGCATAAATAAATAAAAATAGTCAATTTTCTATCCAAAATGATTTCAATCTTTATAATTTTTCCAGATTCTGCAAAACCCATAGAGCTAATGTTAATTCTGCTACACGGATTATTACGTTTTCTTGATTATCGCAGAGTGGATGCCGAGAGCGAGAGATGCCGAAATATGGTCTAGGAAAACAAAATAATACAGCTAGCCCAGTTTATTTATGAAAGGATGATAATCAAGAGCTGATTGTATTTTCAGGTAATGAAATAATCATATGTTTTTCTTTTCAATGGAAATACCAGGAGTCAGCTGCTACACCAAAACTGCGGGAGCAGTGCAGTAGCTAGTGGCAGCTCAGGCAGTGTTGTTTTTATGCCCGGCCTAGTTCGGTGTCACTTTTCAGCGCCTTTGCTTGAAGTCGTGATGATGACACCGCCGCCCGCGCCCATCGATGTCTGCACTTCTGCCGCACCATTTATCCTTCTTTTCTATTTCTTAGCTAGTTTTTAGAAATTGAACTGTACGTGTTATAACAGTTTGTGAAAATGTATACCAACTAGTAGTTAAATTGCTACATTTGGCAGATTCTACATTTCTTTATCTACTAGGTTGTCGGCCAATCTCATAAATTTTAACTTTTTTTTATTTAGGAAAAGGTCAGTATGACTGTATTCACCTAGATCTATATATGTTGGCAATTGGTCTGACACCTCCCTTCCTCATTCAAAATAATCTAACGATGGTCCTCTTTCTGTTTTATATACATGTTTATCACAGAATTGAATGTACAGTATACATGTAAGTCTACGTGAAATGTTAAACATGTAATTGTTAATAATTCTATCTTTTGAAGTTTATATTTATACAATTTGCTCAGTGTCCAAAATCGGATCAAGATTTCAATGAGAATCATTTGATCTGTGGATTTTGGCACCAAATATTGCTCTTGCATTAAGAGTGTGAAGCAGGATGCAGGGACATATATATCCAGAATTGTCTAAAGAAGGGGTTGGGGGGGGGGTATTTTGTCTCCAAAAACGCAATTTGTTTAATTTTGCTAGCCTATTTCAACACTCGATTTAACAACACATGTTACTTCTTCTTCTTGGCTTGGCTTCCTCCAGTTTGGAGAACTGCAGTTGGTGCAGGTGTTGGTAGTACACATATAAAAAGGATAGGTAGGTTTACTGTGCATCAAAAACCAACAGATAATACATATTTGCACCTTTTAGATCCTAGTTTTGTATGATCTGGAGTTTATATAGTAAATGGTTTTCATGTTTTGATGATCCTGGCTGCTGGTCACACTTTTATAACTCTAAAATAGAGTAAGCTGTTGAATTAATGCTTTAAAGTTGCTCATGCTTGGGTATATAGAGGGCAGCACATGGACGTACGCATAGGAGTGTAATACCCATTGGCTCAGTGTTATGAAGTGACTACTTCACGAACGACTACAGATGAATATGCCCTGCCCATGCATGTAACATTTTTTTACATAACAATAAATTTAAAGTGTGGATTACATGTGTAAAGTTTTAGGACAGTGTGATATTGAAAATGGTTTAGGCTGTGTCCCCTTGGACAAAACCTCTCTCATAACTTTAATTTTAATGTACATGTACATTCTGTGGGTAGTGCATTCTTCATATTTTTGTTACGATTAGGGACATCTAATTATTATGAGTGATATTTATATCATTTCAAAGGTAGGAACCTCTTTTAGAATCAAATAAAATGTACTTAAGAAATATGTCCCTTTTATACAATAGGCTTGCAGGTGCACCATGTGTGAGAGAGAGAGAGAGAGGATTGAGGATTGAGGAGTCCTGAAAAGGACTCCTCAGTGATCTTTCTTGGGGTGTGTAGTCCTTATGTACTTACATGTATGTCCCTTTTGTCATTTGTCTGCAGCATATTGATAGCTGTAGGTTTCCATTCCAACATCACACACAAGCACCATGGCCGATGATTTCCTCACTGGGGAGGGGGCTCAGTTGGTAGGGGATCCCAGCCCGGCACCAGACCAGGGAGGCAAAGCTGACAAGAAGGAGGTTGACTGGGGCAGGTTTGGACTGAGCGATGAAAGCCATGCCAAGAGCTACACGGAGAGCACACTGACGGGTTATGGAGGAGATGGCGGGTACCAGCAGGGGGAGGGTGGACAGAAGATACAAGAGCTTTTTGATGAACAGCAGGTGAGTTGCTGTTGTTGCCTTGTTGGTGTTATTGTTGTTATTGTTATGTTTTTTATTGAAATTTAAAGTGTGAGAGAAAAGAAATCTAGATATATTCACAAGGTTAGGATTGCAGAATACAAACAGTCGGTCTGAAATTCAAAGAGTTCCTACAAGATCAGTTGTTTTGTTTCTCTTCTTGTTTTTATTAACCGAAATAGTCATCATATTTAGACACCAGTATATTTTCATTTTCAACTGAAAGTGGGATAAGAAGGAGTGATATTTAGTTATTTACATAGGCCTACTCCAGCGACATTTGCTTGATGCATTTTGTCAAAGATGTTTTCGAAGTAGGTTTTCGATTAGTGTTTTGATTGGGTTTTATGTTTGGTTAAGAGTCAGGTAATGTGTTTGGTCCAGTGTTGAATATTAGAATTATTTGTGTCATATTTTGAGCTACTGTATTGTTGCTGCTGAATAACCAGCGACCATTCAGAATGAAATAAGAGAGAGATAGGGGAGAAAGAGGGAGAGATTGCTGATAAATAAGTGTGGATGTGGGATAAGAAAAAGAGAATATTTGATTTGATTTATTTACAAACAGCAATACATTTCATACAATGATTTTACACACTGTATACAAGAAGAGAAATATTGGTTGGTAAAAGGGGCCAGATAATAGCACAAGAGCTAGTCGAGCCTAACCATTTAAACAGCTGAACAAAATATTTTGATCCAAAGCAGTTTAGAAAATGTTTAAAAAAAAAAAAAATGAATTTACTATCACAATACTTTAAAAAACAAGAATACTCAACAATGTCTTACAATAAACAAAATAATCATTGTTGAGTATTCTTGTTTTTTAAACTCGATATTTCATTCATGACTTGTCCAACAAATGACTTGTGACAGAATTCCCAAACCTATTTCTAGACCTTGTCAATGTGGCATCAATAGGTAATCTATTCCAAAAATTCACTGCCCACAAAAGACAATGAAAATTGACCTTGTGTCGTTCTTAATTTTGGAAAACGTAATTGTCCATCCCTCTTTTTGTCTTGTGGAATAGCTATGTTCTATAATGTCACAGTGCTCTATCAAAATATGAGGCAAATTGTTATTGACTAGATCAAACATGAAAGTAGAAATCGATAAATCATGTAAATTATACACATTTAGGATTCGCAATCTTTTAAATAATGGATCTGAAGGAGTTCTCCATTCACTAAATGTTATAGCACGAACTGCCATTTTCTGTAAATATAATATACTTCTTAGGCTAGTCTTATAAGTACTTCCCCACACCTCTATTCCGTGAGAAATGTGTGGTAAACAAGAAAAGGAAAGGGAATCAAGAGAGAGAGCTAGAGAAACAGACAGACAGACGGACAGAGAGGAAGAGAGAGACAGACAGATGGAGAGAGTGGGTGGGGCAGTGAGACAGGGACAGAAAGGGGGAAAACCAAAGATATGCCAGTAATCCAGTATTATAATGTACTTCTAATAGTGGCTACTTGTATAGCGCACAGGTCCACCTTTAAGTACACGTAACAGACATAAGAAAGAAAAAACAGAAAACCGAAAAACAAAAATCGAAATTCTCCTAGACGTAGTAAATTAGAATATTACAGTAGCAAGACGTACTAACTCAGAATAACATGTACTTCTTAGCTACCAACCTAAATATGCAATGCTCTAGTCTAATGATCTTGCTATCTACTGTATACGTCAGCCTGGGTGCATGGTTGCCGTGATACATGTTTGGTCACTGATCGCGATAAGAACAACTTGTATACATTGTGGTCTTGAAATTGCTCCCAGTTTACTATCCTGAGAAAACATGGAATACAAAGACAATTTGTGTAATGTTAAGTGGTATTTAAGCTTTAAATTCTTCATCTTGTATGAGACATTCATGAATAGTTGCATGTTGAGGCTCCTTAGATTGTAAATGTAGTGGTTAGTCTTGAAATTCAAACAAAATAAAAAAATTGACATCTGAAAAATCATACTGTACATGTACATGTAAGACCAATGGGCTACATACAAATGCATGTGCAATGTAGATTTTTTTTACTTTACAGTAGTATGGGATAACAAAATTATTATTTGAGATATTGTTTTCCAATCATATGAAATGCATGTACTTGGATTTATGCAATAATGAGTTAACATTCATGTACTGTACATGTGCATTCAAGTTTAATAGCTCTGTTGAAATTTTATTTCATATGGAACTAAACCTTTGGCTTGAAAGAAATGTTACCTTTTTAATTACTGGTAACTGCCTTTTTTTTAGACATCAGAGATTTAATTGCAAATCTGATACTCTTCTTTTACATAACAGTACATGTACATGTATGTTCCTTTTTTCTTTGTTAATTATTGAATAACAATTAAAAGCAGAAATATATATTTAAGTGACTGTTTCTCTTGAGTACCCATGATTTGCTTTTGAACTTGGCATTTGTGCCAGTGGGTCTAAGATCTTGAAGAATTGATATTTGCACAATCACTTGCAGAAATGTCAAAGGTCCAGAAATGCACAAATATGATAATTTTTACCTCTTCTAGAGTGTTTTCAGGATCTAGACTGCAGTGAATAAATATACAGTACTTCAAAGAAAAGCAAACTTTCATTGTTGAGTGCATAGAAGTTACATGTACAGGTAGGTACACTACAGACTGTAATCTTTAACTGTTTAACATATATTTTTCATGGAATAAATTTTACATGAGCTCTGGAATTATATTCTTCTAGACAGTCAACACACCCACATATTGATAAAAATATTGCGCAGATTTCCTAGAAATCTACTGTAGGACACTTTCGAATAGTTCAGCACATTTTATATTGAAATGTGTGGTTCGTGCATTAGTCTGTTCAATACTGTTCATGTATGTATATTATGATAAAAACACAATATATTTTAGTGATACAATAAGATGTTGTATCAACTGGATTTCTAACAATCTTGGTTATTGTTTTTGATCTACTTTACTTCCTAGTCTTAGAATTATTGACCATTAAAAAACAATGCCCTGATTTAGTTCTGCAGAATTATTGACCATTGAAAAGATGCCCTGATTTTTTTCTGCAGAATTCTCCCCTAAAAAAAAATCAATTTCTCAAATCATTAGATATTTGTGCACGACACTTGTCACTTGCAATCCATCTGGTTTTCCTCTTGGCCTATTCATATGGTTCTACACAGTACAACGCACACACACACATTATATAGGTGCACAGTCACAGGAGGAAACTTTATTGCATGCATGGTGCACACAGTCTACATCTACCCAAGACTACATTGTATAGAGCAGTATTACAAGTATACAATTGTGTGTAGCACACCGTTCACTCATGAGTGTATTGCTGAGCTACTGCAGTAGTGCTGTATTTCCATCATAATAATAGAGCCTCCCACACACGCTGACCTCACAGTGCTCTGTGAATGACGTCAATCTTTAAATCAGATTCATTTACCCTGCAGTCTTGAATAGCTTGGCTTGTTTTCACGTGTGTAAAATCATGTTATGTACATGTAGGGAATACATCTATCATTCATGAGCTTCAATTTTATGTTTCTGTGTGATACAGTGTGAATATGATAATTTTTGTTTCATTTTAGAAACAAAATAGAAGTAGGGTAATTACATGTAACCTGAATTTTATGTGTAAATAGAGATCACCTGATCAATCATAATCACATTTCCATATTGATGGTAACATTGAAAATCAAATTTACATTTCTTGATGTTAAATTAGTAATAGCTTTTATTTTCAAGACTGAACTGCATTTAGGGAATTTCTTAACTGAAATTCTCTGACTGTATTGATAGAAGAAAAACATTTAAGGAGTGATAATACCTTTACAGATCTACACTGTATATTATTCAATAGATATATTGAATTTAACCACAAAACTATGGCCCGTATTCTGAAGTCGTGTCTAACTTAGCCACGACTAAAGTTAAACAACTGTTTAGTTAGACACGACTTAAACACGAGGTCGTGTCTAAGTCCTGTCTAACTTTATTTGGTATTCTGAAGTCGTGTCTAAGTCTTGTCTAACTAAACAACTGTTTAAGTCCTGTCTAAGTGGTGTTTAACTAAACAACTGTTTAAGTTCTGCGCAGGTCGTGTTTAACTTTTAGTCAAGACTTCTGCACATGCCCAGTAGGCGTTAATTCTGACGAAAGACCCAATGCGCATGCGTGCGCGCACCGGATAAATAAATTAACGCGCACAGCTAGCTGTGCGCGTGCTGGTACCATGGTGATGTGATCGTGACGTAATGACTAGACTGCATGTACTGTATGTAGTACGTAGTACGTGCACTGTACACTGAGATTGACAAACACACTACTTATCAGTGCCTCAGTGCTTGGAAGAACCAGAAAAGAAACTTCTCCAACATAATGGTTAGTTTATTATAGATTATGGAATTTCCAAGATGTCACCAGTAGATAAGAATAGTTAATATTATTGAGAAAAAAAATTAGGCTACACGAGAAAAAATCCTGCAAAACGTATTTGAAATTTTAGAGAATGCACGTACCATCGTTCTCCACCGCAAGTTCGGGGTCAGCAAGTAGAGTGTACCGTCGACGTTGAAAAGCAGCAGAATCGCGCCCTTAAACAGGACTTAAACAACCCCTCGCACTTGTCTAAAGTTAAACAGGACTTAGACAGGACTTCGTGTTTAACTTTATTTAAACACGACTTCAGAATACGAAAACAGTTAGACACGACGTTGTGTCTAAAGTTAGATGGTCCAGACTTAGACAACTGTTTAGTTAAACAGGACTTAGACACGACTTCAGAATACGGGCCTTTGAGTTTACCAGCCTTTGATTAATATTCTTTGAACAAAAGTAGAATATTGTGAAAACCACATTGTTTTGAAACACATTGCCACACCAAACAATGATATGGTAATCTTAAGATAAGTTAGAACTGCTGGTATTTTACGTGATAATACTTTTACATCTACACTGTATATTATTCAACAAATATACTATGAGTTACCAGCTTTTGATTCATATTCTCAGAACAGAAGTAGATTATTGTGAAAAACCACATTGTTTTGAAACACATTGCCACATCAAACAATGATATATGGTAATCTAAAATGAAGTTAGAACTGCTGGTATTTTAAGTGCATCACGTGGATGCATTATTCTTGACAGGTGTCAGTTTATGGAATCATGATAACTGAGATCATATAAATATTTCATATAAAGAAATGTACGGGTTATAGGTTATTTGAAATTGTTAGATGTAGTTTGGCTTTTCAGTCATTAATAACCAGTATGTACACTGTACATGACATCTTTTTCTTTGCATAAAGATAGGTATTATATACTTGTGATTGAATATCAGAGCGCTTGACACATGTATCAAGTTTCACAACATTTTGCACATCTATATGTACTGTACACACCTCTCGCAGATCTGATAAAAAATGATTGATTATGATATCGTTTTCAGTATTTACATAGTAAATAAATGGTGATTAAATACTAAACTTCAGTTTATATACTGCCAGTTTTTATATTTAGGGTCTATTGTGAATATGATACATATTTTGTTATCCTTTATAACTCTTAGAACTTTATAATGCAAATTCTGATATTTTAACCATTGGGTGAATGGTACTGTTCTAGAAATATGAAACCAATTCTTTTGAAGGGAAATTAACGCTACAACTGAAATTAAATTAATTAATGCTATAACTGAAATTACTGCTACAACTGAAATGACTGAATAGAAAGTAATAGAAAAGAAGAAAAAGTAGGCACAATTTTTTTTCTTCTTCAAATTTGAAATAAATAATGATATGCAGAATTTTCTAATTACTTCCATGTAGTCCTACAAATGTAGAACAGATATCATTTAATGAGGTACATGTACATGTATTGTGGATGATGTATTTCTACATGTATTCACATTTATGAATAAATTTCTGTGCGGTTATTAAAAATGAACACATCGTAGCAACTATTTAAATCAAAGGATAACCCCTCTTTAAGTTTTAGCTTGTAAACTTTATTAGGTATATACAATACTCAATGCATTACATTGTACATATTCCAACATAGTGTATTGTACCCCAGGCTTGGGCTCTGTGCAGTACATGTACGTGAGTTGGGTTCAATCAATATGTTTCACACAATAGTGTACGAGTGTCCGGCCATTCATTACGCTTCACAGCCAAGCATATGGCACACATGTAGGCAGGAGTCTAACCTACCTACCGTATGTCATTAACCAAGATATCCATTTGTGCTGGATTACTGAGATGCGTTGAGTAGCTAACGTGCATTGATTATCATTGATCTACCGAGATTACATAAATTATGCGCACAATATGGATACATGCCCTTCAGTAGTAGGCTATCAAGTTCTGTTGTTACTACTGACAAGATAGCAATGGAGATAAGGTGCTTATGACACATGCAATGACACATGAAAGACACATTGTACTACAAGTACCGGTATTTTCTTCTTAATGCAAGTTTTTGTAGCATTTAGGGAAACGATTGTGAAAGGAAATATATATTTAAAATTTGATAAAAGTGAATAATTATAGTCAAATGTATGGGATCTCAAACACAAAATTTATAATGTCATACAATTTCATGTATGAGACTGTAGGCCTACATATTCACTGAAGTGTGTGTTTTTGTGTGTGCATACATACAAGTGCATTATCTGTATTTTGTGTCTGTTTAGAGCAAGAAGGGCATTAATCGTGTATAAAATAATATGACTTACATGTATTGTCCTTGTGGCTCCAAAACATACATTTTCTGTTATCACTCCATACACAGTTTACATTTGTCAGACCAATTATAATCTTTCAACTGATCCCTAAAATGATATTGCTAGGGCATTGCGGGCATTTGCACAGTGAACATCTCAAAATATGAGGAAGGGCCGAAATGAAGATAAACAAATCTTAACTAAAAATTTCTTTAAAATATGATGGCAAAATATTCATTATTAGCAATGTAATTATTCTCCCTTTTCATTGTGTACAAAATGAGGGCTTAAATGTTTTAATCATTGTTACAGAGAAAACCGGAGAGTCTTTTGATCTGAAATTTTGCACATAATTTCATAAACTCATCTTGCTGCTACAGAGATAATTTTTTGAGGGCTTGCAAATCCCTGATAGGGGCTTTAAAACTCATCTCACAGAAAATTATTATTAAGTTGTTAAAATCATTTTTATTTTTATTTATTTATTTTAAAGTTGCAAAAAATAAATTAAAAAACACATTGTAATGGAGCCTACATGTACATCTATGACCTACTTCATACAGGTCAAGTAATACAGGTACACACTGTAGTACATGTTTGCCTACTTTCGCTAGAAAGAGCCATATTGTTTTTGTCATCTGTGGCAATTACCGCATCGTGCAAAGCTGACAATCTATGCATTGAGTTAATTGTCTGTCGTAGATTGTTGTTTGTTCAGCTTTACTCAACATTACACCTCTACAATCTACATGTATTATGATGACGTATGTACATTGTCAAAGTCAAACAGCTTGAAAGGTGTGGGACTGTAACTGTACATTTTGTAATTGATATCTCTGTGTTATTGGCATCATAGCCCAGTGTTTTGGATTGATCAGTTTTTGTAATCATTAGTTATGAATGTTAAGAAAAAATTATTCAGTACTAGTCAGTTATTAATGAATAGTACCGTCATATAATGTATAACACTTTTGTTGGCGGTCACCTTATTGCACATTTTCAGCCTGCGGGTTTCTTCTCACCCCCTTTTTGCCTATATTCATTCTTCCACTCGCTATTCATTCCTTTCTTTTCTTTGACTTGCTCCCCATCTCTTATCCCTCCATCTCTCTCTCCCTCCCTCCTCTCTCTCTATCTCTCTCTCTCTCTCTCTCTCTCTCTCTCTCTCTCTCTCTCTCTCTCTCTCTTCCTCCCTCCTTCCCTTGATCCCTCCCGCTCTCTCTCTCTCTCTCCCTTCCTCTCTCTCCCTTCCTCTCTCTCCCTCCCTCTCCCTCCTTCCCTCTCTCTCTCTCTCTTTCTCTATTTTTCCATCTACATGTAAGGTACTCCAACTACCTCACCCTCTTGTCTTTTGTATCTCACATGCAAACAATAATGCAAATCCATGTCTAATTCCAATCTCTTTTAATAATCTCTTTATATTAAACTCCATTCTTCAATCACTTTTCTATTTTCTCTCCCCATCCCAGGCGGGTCAAAGCAGTCACAGCCAGACGCCTTGGTGGAAAGCAAACTTCTTTGTGAGGGAACCTGTCCTCTTTGGAACATGGGATGGCGTCTTCACCTCCTGTATGATCAACATCTTTGGTGTGGTCATCTTCCTCCGGACGGGCTGGATGGTGGTAAGATTTGCTTAAAGCCCCATCGTACTTCTTGCTCCCTCTATATAGAAAACAATGCCTAAGCGGTGCCCGTTGGTCCCCCGTGATCCTCTTTTTCTTATGTTAATTGAGAGCTGAGTTGATGAGATAGCCACCTGTCAGTGACCACGCTGTGTGGTCTAATCCCTCCTGGCCAAACTAGTACAGACGGGCTTCAAGAGAAGAGAAGCAGGAATAGATGGGCCCTGCACACATGCCCCTCCCCTCAATTCAAATTCTGAACCTCCAAACTTTCACCAATTTTAAAAGGGAGCCGGACCTTAAAAACATTAATACCAATTGCATTTTGACTATCTGGACACAGTTATTGTTATTTTTAGATGTGAATGAATTCATATCAAGGCACTCAACAAAGACGTTATGAAAATACGTTATGAAAATAGTTTATTGGGACCCTCAGCCGGAAATTTTCATTGGTTTGTCTGGAAGACAACCATGCACAGCTAGAGAGTCCATGGAAAACCCACAGTTTACATAGCTGCCATTCTAGAGTACCAGATAATCTCATGAACTACACATGATGATGATGATGAAAGGGATGATGATGATGATGATGAAAATGATGATGATGATGAAAATGATGATGATGATGATGGTGGTGGTGGTGGTGGTGGTGGTGGTGGTGGTGGTGTTGATGATGATGATGATGATGATGATGATAACGATGATGACGACGACGACGATGACGACGACGACGATGATGATGATGATGAAAGGGATGATGATGATGATACTGAGCGTCATTAAAAGGATTCTGATTGCTAAGATCTTGAATGGTAATGATGACGATGATGAGGAGATGGTGGATGAGGATGAAAATGTTGATGACATGAATGACGATGGCTATGATACATATATTGATAAATTGAAGGTGATATCAATATTTGATAAATTGAAGGTGATATATCAATATTTGATAAATTGAAGGTGATATATTAATATTTGATAAATTGAAGGTGATATATCAATATTTGATTAATTGAAGGTGATATATTAATATTTGATAAATTGAAGGTGATAATATTTGATAAATTGAAGGTGATATATTAATATTTGATAAATTGAAGGTGATATATTAATATTTGATAAATTGAAGGTGATATATCAATATTTGATTAATTGAAGGTGATATATTAATATTTGATAAATTGAAGGTGATATATTAATATTTGATAAATTGAAGGTGATATATTAATATTTGATAAATTGAAGGTGATATATTAATATTTGATAAATTGAAGGTGATATATTAATATTTGATAAATTGAAGGTGATATATTAATATTTGATAAATTGAAGGTGATATCAATTTTTGATAAATTGAAGGTAATATATTAATATTTTATAAATTGAAGGTGATATATTAATATTTGATAAATTGAAGGTGATATATTAATATTTTATAAATTGAAGGTGATATCAATTTTTTGATAAATTGAAGGTGATATATCATTTTTTTATTAAAGTAATGGTGATCAATTTCATTACGACTGTGAAAATTGGTAAAACAGTAGCTTGACAGGAGACAGTGATACGTTCAACTACAATAACTCAGGATTTTTTGAAGACCTACATGTTGTATAGTTCTTTGATTTTTTAGGTATACTGGTACACTGTCATTTCTTACACTAACCTTAATTAAAGGTGTAAAATCGATGCCCATCATTGTGAGATTTGACACCTCATATATCTTAAGAACCCTTTAAAACCCATATCAAACTTCCACTTTGAGAAAAATCTACCCGTAAGAATTGCAGAAGCTACCTGCATTTACTGGTATGATATTCATCTGTCAACCTATAAATGAAATATCCTTCAGATTTAATCATCGTATGATACAAATTTTGTGGTTTTAGCTAAATTGTCTCTGGTTTTGGTGAATTGGAAAGAGAAGGGTATGTACTTTGTAAACACCATTTGGAGATTGCATGCTTTATACATTTTTAGCCCAGAATGACAAGGTTTATTCACCACTAACCAATAACCATATATATACTGCTGAGAGCCAGAAGGGTGTTATTAAATCATATCGCTCTTCGTGGCGTTATTGCCCTGTTGGCTCTGAGCAGAGGACTTGTAGTGCCAGGCGTAATTGGAAAAGGGCATGTTTAACCAGAGTGGCTATTGATTTGGTAGATTATTGGAGAAGAAGGTGATTAGAAAACCAACATAATACCTGGGAAACTAATGATACTAACACATGCTTAATATGCGGTTTATTCTGTGTGCAAACAATCTTTTTGCATGCACTGAAGTGACTAAATAAAGTATAATTTAAACATTTAGAATATGACAAAATGTGTAATGCAATAAAACACAAGCATTTTTCTTTCTTTTGCAGGTATGTGTAGTTAAAAATGGATTTCATTTCATTGTATTTTAGGCATGATACAAGAATTAACGAAGCATGTATTTCACAGGCCCCATATTTATTTTTCTAATATGGAGACATATAAGCTTTAAACTAACAACACAAACACTACTAAGGATTAACACACATACACTAACGGTGGTTAGCAATGAAAAACAATATGTAAAAGGATCGTTAAGTTTAAATTGTTTAATTTTTTTAGCTGTGGGATTGCATTTATTGAAAAAATTTGAATTTATAAATTGTTATTGATTAAAGAATAGAGGATATCTCCCGTACATGTTTTGTACCTGTATGTTTTTGTCAAGTTCAAAGCCATTATATTTCATTTATCATTATGAATGCAATTAGTTTTCATGTACAATTGTACAAAGATATTTGATTTGGTTGTCATCTTGGCTCATTTTAGGCTATCAATAAGTTGTACCTAGTCGTAGGCAGAATTCTCAATGAATAAAATCTTCTAACAAATAATAAGCCTTAATTAATTCATCACAGTCATTTAAAAAAATAAAGTCCCCAAATACTAACTTTATAAAGGAAGCTTATTGTATACATTTTCATAGACTTCCGTATGGGGCACGGAATATCACTTTTGATAGATTTTGGATAACGAGTCAAAGGCATGTATTTATCAGAGCCATGAAGTGTACTTTATGCAAATGTGATGTGAAAATCTATTTTAGCGTTGCTAATAAGAATCATGCTTACTTTAATACATTGCTGCAAATTCTGTGTCATGAATACATGTACATATCAGACAAAGAAACGGTACATGTGCAAGTAATCATTAGTCATTAAAATCAAATACTGATTTATTTATTTTCAAAGATTTTTGGGGGGTATGTAGGATTTTGATAAAAAGTGTAAAAATATCATTTGATACAATGTAATTATTAACAATTTATAGGCTTTAGAATATTAAATGTTTGAAATCAAGAATAAACAATACATTTTAATTCATGACATTAAAAACCTTAGAACATTTAAAAGAAGCTGTATTAAAACTACCAAGTATGTTTTTGTATCATTGGATGCATTATCAAATCTCACTTTAGTAAATATTTAACATCACTTATAAACTGTATTTGAAATTTGAATAAATTTGAATAAATGCATGTTGTATGTGTGTATTATCACTGTGGAATTCATGTAAAGTGATAGTAATCATATTTATTCTTTCCAACAAACCAGGGAAACGCTGGAGTCGGACTCTCGATCCTGATCATCCTCATGACCGTGGCCGTAGCTCTCGTCTCGTCGCTAGCGGCCATCGGGGTCTGCGAGAGGTGTAAGATGCAGAGTGGAGGCATCTACTTTCTCTTGTCCCATGTACTAGGGGCTAGGATGGGGGCAACGTTGGGTATCCTCTACTCATTTGGACAGGTAAATATTCATATTGAATAATAATTGGCGCACCATGATTGTATGTTTGATTGATTGATTTATTATTGATGCGAGGTAAGGTGCAAATCGTAATCAGATAGATGTTTTTTCGATAATATTCGTTTTGTCCAGTTCAGCACTGAGCAGACTTGTTTACCCCTGTACTACTGTAGGTGCAAAAATTATGTCCTGTTTTATTGATTTGAAGTCTTTTGGACAAATAAATGTGTTTAGTCTGGTATATTATTTTCATAATTTCACAATTACAATATAGATTCATCAAGTGTGTGTAATTGATTTTTTACAGACGTGTATCAATCAGATATGATTATTTATGTCTGGGGACCGACTTTTAACGTCACCATCCGAAAGACGAAAATAAACTATCCTAGCTTTATAAACATATACCGTAATTAACGTTGTATAAACCGCCCTCGTGTATTAACCGCACCCCTCTTTTTTTTCTTTTTTTTTTGGTCGACTTTTTTTGCCGACTCTGTCGGTAGGAAGCCTGGTCTGTGTTAAAAAACCCACGCGGGAAGGCCTTTTATTAAACTGCGAGGTGCAGCTGAATGTGTAAGATCATTTATGTAAATTAAAAAACAGTAGAGGACCTAGGATAGAACCTTTTGGTACACCATGTAAGAGAAGAAAAATTGGAGGAAATATTATTATAAACTACATATTGAGATCACAGACAAATTTGACAGACAAATTCGAGTGTTGTTCTAGTTTCCGAGTGGTGAGTCAACACACCGATTACTGAGCTGGGAGACATTGCCAGGCATAGCGCCAGGTGGAGGGGCATAAATCGAAACTTTAAAAACTTTGGTGTACCGTGTATAAACCGCACCCCCGACTTTGAATATTTTTCGGCGGCAAAAAGGTGCGGTTTATACACCGTTAATTACGGTAGTCAGCATGTACAGTGCAGTTAGTGATCATGATACATTTATTTTGTAACAAGACTTTGTTTATTTTTATGCCTCCGTTACGAAGTAGCCGGAGGCATTATGTTTTCGGGTTGTCCGTCCGTCCGTCCGTCTGTATGTACGTCCCGTTCTCGTGATCGCGTTATCTGAAGAACCGATTGATGGATTCCTGCCAAACTTTGGTCATGTATGTATCTTGCAGAGCCGATGAACTGATTAGATTTTGGGGTTACGAGGTCAAAGGTCAAAGGTCACAGGGCTCATTATGTATGCAAAAACAGCTCGTGATCGCGTTATCTGAAGAACCGATTGATGGATTCCTGCCAAACTTTGGTCATGTATGTATCTTGCAGAGTCAAAGAACTGATTAGATTTTGGGGTCATGAGGTTAAAGGTCAAAGGTCACAGGGCTCATTATGTATGCAAAAACAGCTCGTGATCGCGTTATCTCAAGAACCGAGTGATGGATTGCTGCCAAACTTAGGTCATGTATGTTACTTGCAGAACCGATGAAGTGATTAGATTTTGGGGTCATGAGGTCAAAGGTCAAAGGCCACAGTGAACATTATGTATGCAAAAACAGCTCGTGATTGCGTTATCTCAAGAACCGATTGATCGATTGCTGCTTAACTTAGGTCATGTATGTTACTTGCAGAGCAGATGAACTGATTAGATTTTGGGGTCACGAGGTCAAAGGTCAAAGGCCACAACGCACATTATGTATGCAAAAACAGCTCATGATCGCGTTCTCAAGAACCGATTGATGGATTCCTGCCAAAATTAGGTCATGTATGTTACTTACAGAGCCAATGAACTGAGTAGATTCTTGGTTCATAAGGTCAAAGGTCAAAGTTCATGGGCTCATTATGTATGCAGAAATAGCTTGTGAACACATTCTCATTAGAACTGACAGATGGATTACTATTTAACTCAGGACATCTTGCAGAGCCAATGAACTGAGTAGATTTTAGGGTCATGAGGTCAAAGATCAAAGGGTCATACATGTATATGAGAAATTGCTTGTAATCACGATATTCTGAGAACCTTTTAATGGATTACAATTGAACTTGAATTCGAAAAATGTGTTCTGTTTTGGTTTGTAAAATTGCTCTATGACGGAGGCATCATTTTCGACTGCGCGCAGTCGAATTCCATCTAGTTATCTATACTTTTATTAGCTGAATCATCACAAATATTGCAAGTCATTAAATACCATTTTAAAACAAAAAAGTACTTGTTTGCACCAGAAGCAAAAATCACTTCAAGGAAAGATCTAATACAACGTTCCCACTAAATGCTTGCTAGCCACTCATGAGGCGTCAGCTGTAATATAATTAAAATGAACCTTGATTGACCGCATCCAAGAGAATCGCCCCTGAATTGAAATGGCAATCAACCGTAACTCATTAATACTCTGAGGACTGTGGCCCTCTCTTTTTTCTTTTAAAATCATAGGTATCGATATCACCACCCAGTCAACTGTATGATCATGTATGAGTTATAAATACTTTTTCATTTACAAAGACTCTTGAGGGATTTACATTAGGAAATGTATTTTTTTTGCGACAATTAGAATATCTTTTTACTTTTTTACCAGAGATGTATTCTGTTATTTCTAGAGCTATTTTAGAGCTTACCAAAATTAAAGATGATCATCTCTTTTATGTATTGATTTATTTATATTTATTTTTGTATTTTATCCTGCTCTTCTCGTGCTTCCTTTTCTTCCACTTGGATGGTCAAGTGGTCATTTTTCTTTTAAAATCTTGATATTGTTTAAACGACCTATTTAATCATATCAGTCATCCGTTTTTCTCAAAATTATGGTATCGTTATCACAACCCAATCAACTTCATTGATCTTTTACTTCTTTTATGTACGTTTCTCTCTTACAAAAAGTTGCTTGTTCACTCTGGCTTTAGCAAGTCTTTAGTGAATAATGATGATAATAATAGGCATTTATATAGCGTCGTCTACCTACACTGTAGACAATTCTATTCCGAGGTGCACAAGAAAAATAGAAAGAATGAGAGAGTTTGGATGAGTGTCATAGTGTCAAGTACAGGTATTTTTGAGAGAATACCTTAGCCTGGACATCACCTGTAGTCAAGGGTATTGGCATAGATTCATCTTCTATTTTTTTCTTTACAATCATGGTATCAGTGTCACTACTCCCTCATCCTTATCATCACACTCTTCTCATATTTCTCTATTTCAGACAGTAGCCTTCTCGCTCTACTGCACATGTTTTGGCCAGTCTGTAGCGAAGACCTGCGACTGGGATAACGCTTGGGCAGTCAGGGCTTAGGCAATAGCATTCAATTCAATTTTCTTATTATTCATGGTATTGGTGTCACTTCTCACTCAACTGTATCTTAAAAGTCTTCTAACATTTCCTCCGTTTAGATGGTTGGTTGCTTGCTCGCTCGACTGCTTTCGGCGAGTCTGTAGCAAAGACCTATGGGCATGGGCGTTCCCATAGTGGTCATCTTTTTGTAAAATCATGGTATCAGTGTCGCAACTCTGTCCAATTTGCTTATGTTCTCTCTCTCTCTCTTTCTCTCAGACGGTTGCCTGCTCGCTCTATTGCACAGGTTTCGGCGAGTCTGTGGCAAAGACCTTCGGCTGGGAGAACACTTGGGCAACCAGGGGCGTGGGCATAGCAGTCATCTTACTTCTGCTGGCCATTAACATCGCGGGGGTCAAGTGGGTCATTAAGATGCAGCTCATCCTACTGGCCGTACTGGGTGTGGCCACACTGGACTTCCTCGTTGGGACAGTAGCCCATACAGATGCAGGTAACATATCAACAATCAGCCTTTTCACACACGAGTAAAATTCTTTAAAACTGATAAGTTTAAAGTGCTTTAAACTAATCAGCTTTACATACGACATCATTCACACACAGAAATGTTGATGCGATCGTTAATCGTTTTCGTGATTAACTACTGCTCTTAAAAGGTGCAGTAGTGCCATTGCGTATTGAAGGTCAGGGGGTTGTTTCACAAAGATCCTTAGTCAAACTTAACTCTAAGTTGGACTTAAAAAAATTGGAGAGCCAGTTGTAGCCTTGACATAAATATATTAAAAAGCAAAAATTCAAGTATTTTAGACTCTTCATAAATTCCACATCAAGAACATGAAATCTCCTTGATAATAGAAAATAAGAATGATTTGAATCAACATTTTTTGCCTTTTTAAATAACTTTTTACAAAATATTTTCATAGATGCAAACAGCTTTTCATAATTGTTAAGTCCAACTTAGAGATAAGTTCAACTTAGGATCTTTGTGCAACACCCCCCCCCCCCCCCCCCCCGGGTCATATTAAACAAAGCACACGCTCCATCCAGTTTAAACACGTATAACCGTTCACACACATATGTCAAGCTCTCTAGATACGGACTTCGTATGAATCGTATCTACAGCCTGCTTTGAACGGCGTATGAATCACGACTTTGTATCTATCCGAACATCGTATAAACGACGTTCACACAGGGAAAATTTTCTTTAAAGCTGTTTAAAACTGTTGAGTTAAACAGCTTTAAACTAATCAGCTCTAGATACGATGAATTTTAGCTGTGTGTGAAAAGGCTGAATGACTGATGACCGTTCCTCGCATCACCTGAGCAATGGTTGATTGTGATTTTATGTCATCAGAGATTAACTACCCCATTTATTGTTCTTTAAACCTTCCCTTGCCATCTTCTCTCTATGCTGGGGTCGATGGCAGAGGTCAGTGCAGTGGACAGTAGAAGAGGAGTTGCGCATTTTCACCCAAACTCACTTTTTGACTCGTGTAGAGTTTAATTCTATGTGAGATTTGGTTTTGCATGTGCATACATTTTAAGAAGAAAAAAAAACATATCAACAATGAAATTTGATCAAACTACCATTTGTTTTTAAATTAGATAAAGTCCCAGAAAGCTCAAAACTTGAAATATTTCCAGGTAAACAAAAGTAAACATATATTATCAGAAATTCTTATAAATTAAGAAAAGAGAATTTGCAAGAATAGTCAAACTTGGCTGATTGCTATCATAAATTTAAGCTGAAAATCAACAAGAAGCTAATAAACACCAAGAACTTCCATCTTTGTTCTAGTTAGATTAGTCTAGCATAACCGGGTAATGTTGGAGCGCCTTGAGGACCTTGCAAGGTCGATACGTGCGCTATATAAGAATCCAATATTATTATCATTATTATTAGTGAAAACGTCGTGGTACGTTGTGCCCTCTCTCGATTATCGAGAGCTTTCTTATTGCGAGCCATGAGTTGTCTTATTTTTATTGTGAACAGGGTGTAACAGTTGTCCTAACACATCATTCAGGCCTGATAAAAACCCGATTTAAATCGGTTTCCTGATTTTTTTTTTTTTTTCCCTGATTTTTTTTTTTTTTGATATGTTTTTTACCCCTTTTTTTTTCTTCCCGTTTTTATCCTGATTTTCCTGATTTTTACCCCGATTTGTTCTATTCTTCCTATTTTTTGCAAGTTTCTTACTCAAAAGGGGGGGGGGGGAATGTAGTTAGATGCCATTTTTTCCCCCGAATCCTCTTTTTTTTTTTACTTAAGGGGGGAGTGGTTGAGGGAAAACAAAAAATCTATTTTATTTTGTGTTTAGTGCTCACTATCACCCCTGATCATTGTACCACCTCATTTGTATTTCATAGCAAACGGTTTTCTGGGTTACAACCGCGAGGCCTTCCATAACAACACCGGTGCTGACTATAAGGATGGCGAAAACTTCTTCACTGTGTTTGGTGTCTTCTTTCCGACGGCCACCGGCGTGATGGCCGGTATCAACATGAGCGGGGACCTCCGTGATGCGCAGAAGAGTATCCCCAAGGGAACCCTCTCAGCTCTTGGTGTGACGACCATCCTGTACCTCCTGTTTGCCATACTGCTTGGAGCGACGTGTGAGAGATACTACCTTCAGAACGACTACATGATAGCAGAGACAGTAAGTAGGGATAGTTTTTACTGGTCGATGCAAAGAACAGCTGAGGGTCCAAGGGCAAGTGGCCCTGTAACAGTCTGAGAGACCACTACATTTTAAAGCCTGTCTGTACTAGTTTGGCCAGGAGGGATTAGACCACCCAGCGTGGTCACTGGCAGGTGGCTATCTCATCAAATCAGCTCTCAATTAACATAAGAAAAAGAAGATCATGGGGGACCAACAGGCACCGCTTAGGCATTGTTTTCTATATAGAGGGAGCAAGTAGCTACAAGTAGTACAGTGGGGCTTTAACAGTTGTTTCTATTTTGAATATGTATAAAGTCTGCCTTGCTTCGACATGAAGATCAAGATGCATTCTGGTAATAAAAAATAGATTTGAATGAAGTTGATGAATACATTCTTACTTTGTGCCATTACTTTAATATCCAGTGTTTAGATGGTAAGCACCACAGTAATACTGTACCTGCCAAGGCTAAGAAGGAGAGGAGGAGGGGTATAATTACTCAGCCTCTAAACAGTGAAATGTTCGTGCCCAATGTATGAAAGAGAAAACAAGGACATGAAATAAAGAAGGATGGAGTCATGATGGCTCAGTCCTGGGGGGTGTTTCACAAAGATCCTAAGTAGAACTTAACACTAAGTTGGACTTAAAAGTTATGGACAGCCATTGGAGCCTAAAAATGAAATATATTCAAAAGCAGAAATTCAAGTATTTTAGACTTTTCATAAATTCCACATCCAGAACATGAAATTTCCTTGATGATAGAAAATATGAATGATTTGAATCAACATGTTATGCCTTTCAAAATAACTTTTACAAAATATTTTCAAAGATGCTAACGGCCGTCCATAATTTTTAAGTCCAACTTAGAGATAAGTTCAACTTATCTTGTTGGAATGCTCCCCAGGGAGTGGAGAAAGTGCATACGTTGTGTGCGGGCAAGCCAGAATCCGATGACCGGGGGTAATAATGTAAAGCGCTTAGAAACTCGGATATTCCCGATGTATTAAGCGCTATTATAAGCAATAATATTATTATTATTATTATTATTAGGATCTTTGTGAAACACCCCCCTGGAGCCATTGTCTCATAGCCGGGATGTCCTGGGTACAAAACCAAGTTGATTCATCCTCATTACCATGTTCCTTTGTTAGAACTTGCATTTTGGGGTTTCCCCAGGTTTCTTATCTTTAATAAAACATATACATGTACTTGCTCTCTTCACAGTAAAATAAAATAAATCATTGTTATAATCTGTCAATCATCAAGAATATTGTTTTGATATCTCAGAGTCTGCTTTTGATTTTGATTTGTAGGTGTCACTGGTGGGATTTCTATGGCTGCTTGGTCTGTACATCTCGTCTCTATCATCATGTTTAGGGGGGCTTTACGGAGCACCCAGAATCCTTCAGTGTATAGCCAACGAGAACGTGATTCCCATCATTAAAGTCCTGGGCCATGGGGTAAGTCTTTTGCATTAGATATAGAAATTTAAAGAGGGTGTAGCATGGCAAATACTGGTTACTGCCATCCATGACTTCTTTTGGACAACTGCACGTAAACGAATGGACTTGATTAACGGTCAGTGCACGCTAGCGTTCATGAAACAGACCGAAGTTCTCCTCACGCTTCAGTTTTGCATTTTAAGTAGAAATGTTCTTCTTGATTGAGGTTCTTAATAAGGATAAGATTTAAACGAATTAAAATTGATTTTGATTCAAATCAATCTCCTAGACAGGGTAAAGGACAGGTTGGCTTCAAATAGAAAACAGGTCTCATATCACTTTGGCTTTGGTTTTTCCTTCCACAAGGCTTGCTGTTACTTGAAATCTCGATTGTATTATTCACATAACTATTCAACACATTGATCATAATATTGAACATGTCAGATGCTACTGCAAATTTTTCTAAAATTTGATTGTTTGTGGTGTGCCTAAGTATGTAAAGGAATCGCAAGAGGCAGTTTTATGCAAGTAAAGAGATCATAATAAATTCACGCAACACTGGCCCCTGTAAGTTGTGTGATACAAAAATGTGAAGCTCACTATGCTGTTCTCATTTAATTTTATCACCTTATTTTTTTTCCTTCCAAGCTAAGCGACATGTCTGAATTGACCTTTGGCTGTTTAACCTGCCTTGCAGCACCCCAGGGGTAATGGTTTGCAAAGACCAAATCATTATTGCAATTCTTGTAGGATTTATCATCATTTGGTCTTGTTTCTGAAGTCTGCATGCTCAGTTAGAGTACCAGGGTGTATTTCACAAAGATTCTTAGTTGAACTTAACTCTAAGTTGGACTTAAAAATTATGGAGAGCCATTTGTAGCCTTAGAAAAAAGCATATTCAAAAGTGAAACTTCAAGTATTTTAGATTTTTTATAAATTCCACATCAAGAACATGAAATCTCATTGATAATAGAAAATATAAATGATTTGAATCAACATTTTATGCCTTTTAAACTAACTTTTTACCAAATATTTTTATAGATGCTAACAGCTTTCCATAATATTTAAGTCCAACTTAGAATCTTTGTGAAACACCCTCCAAGTATTGTGCCATGCTCCAGCAAGACATCTGCATGTACTATAACATATCTTGTTATCAACATTGTATCCACAGAAAGGGCCAAATAAAGAGCCCATCATAGCCCAGCTCCTCGTCTGCTTCATCGCCATCCTCTTCATCTTCATCGGCCAGGTCAACTACCTAGGTCCCATCGTCACCATGCCTTTCCTTCTCTCCTACGCCGGCATCGACTACGCCTACTTCTCCCTGGCCATGAGCTTTGACCGGGTGGGCGGCGACCCTGGCAAGGAGAAGGACAGCCTTCTCTCCCACGTCATCGACAAGAACCGACAGGACGGCAACTCGTACGGCGCTCTCGTCAACGAACCTGACGACGACGACGAGCCGAGCCTTCGGGATTCGCTGACGGAGTTCAAGCAGGATATCGAGAAGGCGGAGAAAGCATTTGGCGTGGAGGGGGAAAAGAAGGAGCAAGATAACGAGAAGAATGCGTCGATTGAGAACGGAGGGAATGGGTATGGAGGAGGAGGAGGAGGAGTGGTGGGGATTAGTGATAAAGAATCACTTATTGATTCAGAAAATAGAGGGGGTAAGCACACATCATAAACCAGAGCCATCTATACACAGAGTTTGGCCAACTTGATTTCACTGGGTCACAACATTGTGTATATTCTTTTGATTTGTGCTTTCCCGACAAAGCAGTAGTCGCCATATTGTGTCCAACTCGAACCGGGTTGGCCAAACTCTGTGTATAGATGGCTCTGCCATAAAACACTCATTACTGTGTCATTTTGTGGTCATCTCGTTCGGTTTTCTTCAGCTTGTACTTGTAAAATTTAGCATCTGAAATGATATTTGTTTATGAATGTGCACTAGCTAGAATCTACTGTATACAGAATTTCTATATTGCCTATCAACAGATATTGTGCAGGATTTTCATATTGCTAATTCATTAAAAAAGTAAGACAAGCAGAAATTCAAAATATTTAGTGGATGGAATAAATTAAACTTTTTGCTGCCTTTAAAAATCAAAAGGAGAATTTTTGAAATTTCTGTGATAAAGTGTACTGTCATAAAACCTTGCAATTATAACTGGTTTCTTTATTAATTTGATACAGTTTAAAAGCTACATACCAGTAGTACAGTTTATTATTCAATTCAGTATGATATTAACTTTCTTCTGTTTTCTTCTTCTTTAGAGTCCAAAGGTCCATTCAGTACAGAGATAACTCGCATGCCCCCTTCGTGGTATTCAAGATTCTGTAACAGATGGGTCTCACTTATAGGTGTAAGTATTCATGAAATCATAGCTGTATAGAAGGTGTAAAAGCAAGTCTAGTAATTCTGTAATAGTTTTAACAGTACAAGATATGTTTGTATCCTCTGTCTGTATGAAAATAATAAGATAAGGTGTAAAAACTTTGTAATACCGAGAGTAGCTCCTTTTCTGGTATTCAAGATTCTGTAACAGATGGCTCTCACGTAAGTATACATAGTCATGTCTGTGTGAAAGATACAAGAATCTAGAGACCACTGCGTAGCGCATGGCCAAATCAGATTACTGATGTCTCTTTGAAACAGAGATCATATTACAAACCTCAACACTAGCAGTTTCCAAGGGCCACCATACATCTCTGTTAGACAACCAACTAAAAGTCAGAGAAGTAGTTGCTTTGTCGAGCAACCTGAACATTTTGTATTTGCATTATTATATGATACAATGAAAGGATAGTCTTGCTTTTTTCCACCTTCTCTTATTTGAAAGCTAAAAGAAAGACAGTGAGTACAATAAGAAGAAAGGAGAGCAAGAGGGTATAGGTAGGAAAACAAAGATGCATGAAGAAAAATGTATTTAGAGTGAGATTGAAAAGAGAAATAACAGAAGAGGAATTGAGGGATAAAGAATAACTTTCAAGAAGATGTTAGTGTAGGAAACACAAAATTACTATAGTTTATACATGCAAAAATATAACATGAGAAACATGAAGAAAATTGATTCTTTTATCATAATCTGAGGCAGGATATATACATGTATAACTGGTGTCAGGGTTATGAACAAATTGAAAATCAGTCAAATCTATTTGCACAAATGGGCAACCAAAATTGTCAGTTAGTGTTAAAGGTACTTTTCCCATTTGCAAGCCAAAAAAATGAAAAGGTCAAATTCCAAAATTGATTGCAATCACCTAAGTAATAGTCTGATTTTCAGACCCTATGACCGAATGGTTGTATGTTTTGTGCTGCACAAAGATTCAATCAGTTTAATTTTGGCCATTACAAGTAGTGGGTTATTGATGTAGACAAATGCTCATGTACCTGTTACAGCTCATTTTATGTATGTTATTACCAAATAAAAAAAGATGTTGGTCAGTCACTCAATAGTGTCTGACAGTGAAGTCTAGAAGGAAAACGGTTTTCCTTGCATAATTTGAATACTAGGACACTGCTAATGTTTACATTTTACAGATAGGACATACATGACATATTCATAATTCCTACAAAGTTCTACAGAATTTGATGTTGGCTGCAAAAGGGACATAGTATCTAGAAGCCCTGCCTATTACGACCCAATTAAGTATTTTTGTTTTTCTCATTTCTTCCTCCAGGCTATGATATCTGTTGCAATCATGTTTGCCATTCAATGGGGCTATGCTCTTGCCAACGTGTGCGTCTACTTAATCATCTACATCTATATCGGCCAGGCCAACCCGGGCGTCAAACCGGGCGTGGCTGATTTCCAATTTTTCCGATGGATCAAGTCCCTCTTCCAGAGACTCCTCAGGTATGCATTTATTTCATCTTCCCCATCTTTCTTTTCCTGATTGTTCTTTCTCTAATTCATTGATTTCTGTTATTCGCCCATATTTCTCTTTTGCATTATCATTCTAAAGATTGTGTTTGTTTTTTCAGCGGTTATCAACTTATTTTCTCTATTTTTCCGTCCGTTTGCTGTTGTACTTTTTATTTTCTGTCTTTCTCTCATGCTTTTTCTACATTAATTTTATATATCTCCTTTCTTGATTTAAGTATTTAGCTCTTCCTTTGCCCCTTTCTCTTATTCTCCCTGCCCTCTCTTTTGCCCTCTAAAAGTTTCCTTTTGTTGCTTTCTCTATGTCTCTCTCTCTCTCTTGCGTAATTTTTCAGTCTCTTTCTATATCTTGCATTCTTTGTATTTCCTCCTCTCTACCTTTCTCTCTCACCCTAACTCCATCCGCCTCTCACTTTTTCTTTTTCTGTTGCTTTTCTTGTTCTTTTACTTCCCTGTCCCCCCATTCTTCCACTCCTTTCCTGCTCTTGGGTATTCTCTTTCTCTTGCCATGCCATGCCCCGGCCTTCTGGTCAAAAGTATAAGGGTATTCTTCCTTCTCTATTCACACAAGCATTCAATACTGAATGCATGACGTTCCATCTAGTCTAGTTCTCTCTATTTATAAATTTTAGTATTTCTGTGTATGCTAATCCTATTGTAGATGAGTGAAGCATTGAAGCCTCTACGCAAATGTCATTCACCTTGCAGTACTTTAATCATTGCATGACTAGTTTCCATTTACTAATTTGCATCTTTTTGATGGATCCTGCGATTTTGGTACATGTACAGTAGATCGCATAAATTTAGTTGTGGTTGTAGTAGAGATATGTAGATGTAGATGTACATGTACAATGTAGATTTCTGTAGATGTAGATGTACAATGTAGATTTCTGTAGAGGCAGATGTACAATGTAGATTTCTGTAGATGTAGATGTACAATGTAGATTTCTGTAGAGGCAGATGTACAATGTAGATTTCTGTAGATGCAGATGTACAATGTAGATTTCTGTAGATGCAGATGTACAATGTAGATTTCTGTAGATGTAGATGTACAATGTAGATTTCTGTAGAAACAAAGGCACAAAGTCCACAGGCAAGTGTAGGTGAATGTGAGGCAGCAAAAGGAGAGGGAAGTTTTTTGTAGCGTAATAATTAAACATCTTGAGGGTAATTTAATGATTTGACTTATTCCTTCCTTTATGATAAATGCTATTCTCTTGGTGCTGTTTCTTTATCATTTTTGTTCCGTTTATTATACACTATGTGCTAGTACAAAGCATATGTACACTTTTTTCAGTGCGACAAGTGTGAGAGTCTATCAAGGGTGTGATAAGAGCCTGAGAGAACATACGTTTGTGAAGTGTCATGAATTTGTGAAACGTAACGTGGCGCAGTGAGTCAGCGGTATATAAGGTAGTTATTTGCCTCAAGATTGTAATTGGATGCAGTAAACGATAACGTGCGGCTAACTGCAATATTTAAAGAAAAGTTTGTGTCTTCGTTTGTTCAAATTGAGCATTCATGAGTGGCCTTTTAGACGGATTTGATGTCACCTTTTTTCTAGAGGGAAGCAATGTAGATGACCACTATACTATAGACAGGTGACCACTATAGACAGGTGACCATTACAGACTGGTGAACACTATAGACAGGTGACCATTACAGAGAGGTGACCGTTATAGACAGCTGACCGTTAGAGACAGGTGACCGTTAAAGACCGGTGACTGTTATAGACAGGTGACCATTATAGCCAGGTGACCATTATTGACAGGTGACCATTATAGACAGGTGACCGTTATAGACAGGTGACCGTTATAGACAGGTGACCGTTATTGACAGGTGACCTTTATAGACAGGTGACCGTTATTGACAGGTGACCGTTATAGACAGGTGACTGTTATAGACAGGTGACCATTATAGACAGGTGACCATTATTGACAGGTGACCGTTATAGACCGGTGACCATTATTGACAGGTGACCGTTATAGACAGGTGACCGTTATTGACAGGTGACCGTTAAAGACCGGTGACTGTTATAGACTGGTGACCATTATAGACAGGTGACCATTACAGACAGGTGACATCTACAGACAGGTGACCATTATAGACAATTGAAGTACAATTATGGACAGGTGACCATTATAAAAAGGTGGCTGATAAGACAGATTTGACAAAACTTTGATGATAACACACAACATGGATTAGGCCTGAATCTGTGCGTGCATGATGCTGATGTACCAGTAAAACAAAATTTGCGTGAGAAAGCCTTACGTGTCAACAACGCATAAACAGCCATCTAAAAAGGGACAAAGCTTCACTCATCGAGTGTCAACACAGCATTTGCAGCGACGCACTTCAGGTGGTGGTGGGCAGATGCTTTGATTGAACGGTGATGGGTTTATTAAATCTTTTTCTTTTCCCCTTATCCAGTTTTATTTTATCCTTGTAGAAGTATAGAATTAGAAGTAGTTGCACTTTTTCTTCGTAGTCTGAAAACATAGCTCCTCAAGAGATGTTTTCATTGGTGATGGGCCCCCCAAAGAATTTTCTTTTCTCAAAAAAGCGTAGAAACAATTGTCATAATATAATGTAGATCATATAGCTACTTTACATGATCTATAAAGGTGCAGTACAAAGTACTAAAACTTCAAAAATAAAGCAGTAGAATGATGCTCATGTTTTCTCTATAATACTATACAAGTTAATATGTTTATAACATACATATTCTTACTGACCTAGTTCTATAACTCTCTTGACTGTGGTCCTGACACAAATATTTAGGGTAAAAAAAGATGCCCAAGTTTATATCAATTTTATTTTGGGTATTTCACTAAATTTTATACTGATATGAACACTACCCATTAAAAGTTTATTTTTATGTAATATTATAATTATAATAATAATACTTTTATAAGTTAGAGCATCTCATTATTGGACCTTTAAAGAGACCTTCTTCATGACAACAAAACAGATAACTTTTGAAAATTGTCAGTTATAGACAAAGGACCAAATTCATTTGTATAGTATGTGCTAAAATCTAATTTACTGTACATTCTCCTTTTTAAAAGCTAATGTGTAATTTAGGGCATATTGATAAAAGCTTTTTAAAAGAACTTCTTTATTAAGAAAAGAGAGAAGGATACAACTTTTGGAGGGATTGTGAAATATAAGAGGTACGATTAAGTCCATCACCAATGTTATTCCTTAGGAAAAAACCACCGGCTCCCGAGCAAATGATCTTCACCCCGTTTCCAGACGACATGGGGATGGAGGAATCTAGCGTAAACCGGGATAATGAAGATTTTGCTGATCGTCGTCGATTCCATCACTCGTCCGTCGTCAACGGCAACAACTTTGTGGAGGACCAGCCCATGTCTGCCATTCAGGCCATCGGTGGTGAATCAGATGAAGAGTTTTCCGTCCAAGACAATGCTGCCAATTTAATGAAGTCTAAGAGGAACATAGAGATATTGAAGAGCGCAGAGAATCAACCTTTGCTTGTAGACACAGAAAAAAAACATAAGCCCAGCATGTGATTTTTTTTGCTCGTTCAAAGTTTACTTAAATAACATTCCATTGAAAAAATTGATTTATGTATTTCAAATAGTTAGGTACTCTTTCTGTCCACTATGACCTTAATTTTTCTACACAACTTGTACTTTTAGTTATAATCAAACCTGGTTATCTTTTCAGCTTGCGTTTGGAAAGAGTGAATTCTGTTCTATATGTAATTTTCACCAATTTATAAGGTCTGCAAGTTTCTGAAATCATATGTTTTACTACTTATGGGCTGAAATATGGCTTCATGATGGCAGTGTTTAATTATATGATTGTATTTTGTTTATGTAAACTTAACCAAGAGTCTTGCGTCTTGATTACGATGCCATTTTTAATAGCATCGAAATAGATGGAATTTAAAATTTGTAAATTCTTTCTGACTAAAACTGTAATTGTCATGTAAAACATGAAATGTACACAGTACAACATTCCTTTTGGCTCCTATCTTAATAGTGATGTCACATTAGTCACATGACTGGCCAGTAGCCAATGTAACTTTTTCATAGGCTAGAATGCTTAAAATTTCATGCATATTCATTATTGATATTCATATTATAAATTAGAATTTAGGAAGTATTTATGTCTTTTTGAAATTCTATATGAAATCCTATCACAATTTATTTCAAATTTCATAGACAAGCAGAAAATGTGCAAAGGCCTTTTAGCTGTTTTACAAAGATTCAATTTTAGAATAGAATGGTCTCTCGTGAAGCGTTACGATATAACCATAACCATGGACATTGATTTATTTGATTTATTTGTATGTTAGAGCTGCAATTATACAATGTAGTTGCCTTTTCTACTGTTGTAATCAATGAAACATTTTCTCCAGGGGCATATTGAGAATGCCCTGTAGATTTATCTGCTTTAAACTAAAATTATTAATATGAATACTGTGCAATCGTGAGAAGGTATATATTATTTATTATATTGTTGTTTTTGTATGTCTAATACAAAATATATTTACATTTCAAAGTATACCTAAACTATACAGTGTAATATTCCTGAAGATTATGTGTATATCAGTCAAATAACACTATTTTATATGTTGTAAAGCTTTAACTGATAATTAGGTATTGGACAGATTAAAATCATATATGTGACCAAATACAAATTGTCATTGTCTTTTTTTATTAGATGAAAAAGGTCATAACATCACTGAATCTACATGTGCATACAAGGGGTCATATACATACTGTTACTCACTATAAATGATAATGGCAGGGGGTTGCCAAATAGCATACTGTATGGTCTCTCTGTGTAGGAGACGAATGCAAATGTGTCCTTTAAATATATATTGCGATAATGTGCGCTCAGTAACAAAAGTGTTAGAAGGAGGTACATTCATTTTCCTCTATCTGAATTTTGACTTTTTGATATTATAGATTTTTGCATATATTCATATCAAATGGGTTTTATTTTGGCAAAAAAATATGTAAAAATAAAAATTCCCTAAAAAATAGATTGTTTTTATTACAATTGATCCCGAATGCATGCAAGTTTAGCCCAACCAAATGATTTTGCTGCAACGTGTAAAAGTGTGAGGGAGATTCTTGGTAATAAAAAAGGAGCAGTTTGTTTGGTACAATGTATATGCTAAGGGGTTGAATCCAAGTAAAGATCAGAGAGTCCACTGATCGAATTAAAGAATCTGGGAGAAGTGGTCTGGGACGTATAACGTTTAAAATAAAATATATGCTTTTATAGTGTCAGCTTAAATATCATTTTTTATTGGATAGGATTTTATGACCTGTCCCATGTGACTGATACCTATAACAATAGCTTTAAGTTTAAGGTACTGGTAGGTTGTTTGTTATTGCATAAAATGATACATTCTGAGTAGAGATGAACCTGCAGATATTTTGAATTGGTGAAGTAGAATTGCCTGTTTTACAACTTCTGTGGAGACAGTTATTTTCCTCTATTTTTTGTTTTCTTCTTCCTTTTTTTACGGGGAGGAGAGAGAAGGAACGATGTAAAATGCATGTCCTGAACACATATACGGAAGCACGTACATGATCTATATCAAAGGAAAGAGCCTAATCGAGTGAAATAAGAAGTAGTATTGTTTGTTTCGAGGTTCTCTGTGGTACAGACAATCATCGCTAGGGCAAATAGGCCTGTAAGTATGGCTTATTAGATGAATAGCCATCGATTTGTACTAGATTCTGCTTAAAACCTTCACAACCACCTTTTCTTCCCTCCATTTTGCCAGACGGTCATCACCCACCACTGAGCACATGGTCGTACCGTCCCAGAACTTTGCTCCCAAGATGACCACGGAACAGCTGACGGAGGATAACGAGGACTTCGCCTCCAGAGGGCGCTATCACCAGTCCATGATGAACCAGACGAACTTGGAAGACTACGAGTATGTCAATAAATGAGCTCGCGAGACCGCGGATGGAGCATCGATTAGTGTCAGAGGTGTATGAGAAGTGTGATAGTGTAGTGCAGGTAGGATGCGATTGTGTAGCTGTTACCAGCCTATAAATGTGACCCCATCCAAATGTAGTCATTTATAATGGTATATTTGATAGCACGTTGGCCTAGCCTGGGTGTACGGGCGCATTTCGGCGGCTTTAAGTGATAATAATTCTCCTGCACTACGACTATTCAAGATTTACTTGAAGCCTAATTATCTCTTGTTAAGTCAGAGGCTCACACAATGCACAACCAATTGCATATCAGCTGGCATTGAGAGTGTTCAAGTAGTTATAGTTAGTAATTATATTTTTAGCGAAAGAAATGTATTCCGTTTCTTGTTCAAATGTATTCTTGTTGATATATTGTACTCTTGCCATGTACTAATTGTTATCTATTTATTTTGAGCACAAGTACTGGATAATTTATGTTGTTGTAGATTATTTTAATGTATTTCAAAATGATTGTATTCAGGGATGGCCAAATTGGATAGTTTCAGAAGAACAGCTGTCTATAGCGATTTCATTTCAAAAGATTTATATAAAACATGATCACAAAGGTTTTCAAGAAATCAAGTCAAAGGCATTTTCGATACCCTTTTGTATATTCCATAGAAATTATTTTTGAACTATGTGGTACATCATGGTAATGTTCACACATTACAACAGGCTGTGGACGAGGCTGTTAAGATCGCCTTGGGTTGACTTTTTAAACGTCTTTGCAGTTGAGTTGTATTGTTTTGAAAAGCAATCTTTAGTTGGGGTAATTAAAATGAATTTCAAGAAAAAATTGGCTCAAAGTCATTTTGGTCCATAAACAAATAGTTGATCGGACCAGTCAAACATAATTTAACTCATTCACGACAATGGTTCTCAAAAAATGATAGCGCAGGACGCTCTTCAAAGAGGCAATCCAGCTGTTAAAAAGATAAAACGTCATGCTGAAAATCACCTGCACTGAAGTGGTATATGATATATGAAGTGATATATGTCCATTAGGGATGATGTTTCCTATTCAGCTGCCCATTGACAGCCCAATGTATATGATATATGCTCAGTTATACAGCTAGCATACATTCTATGTCAAATTTGTTTTGAAAATATCATTCCTTTGCAGTCTTTCATGTTCAGGGTTGAGTCATGATGAATTCTGCAAACGTTGTATTTTTCATCAGAACCAGACCCTAAGACTGCCTTCCTATCCTTCCTATTTTTTATCTATCCACTCTGTACACGGTATATTTGCCTAGTTAGACGGTTATCACAGGGTTGAAGAGATCTAGAATTTCTAGATTTTCTCTCGTGTAAATGACCCCTTTAGTAGTTCATCAGATGTTTGGATTCCTTGAATGCTATGAGTACCCATATTTGTAGCAAAGCTAGAACCATGGTAATATTGAAGTCATTTGAGTACCTTCCAAAGTAGATATGTGTGCTTTATAAACATCCAATATTGTTATTATTACTGTTATAGTTATCACAGAGGAATATTTTAGTCTGTCACCATTTTGAATTTAATTTTAGTATCTTATTTAGGTCAGTGCACTAATGATAGATATTAAGAGTAATGTTAATATCAGACATCCAGATAACACTGCCTATATAAGTAGAAAAGTGAGAATACACCAGTTTACGGTTGTGTGCGCCATTTTAAACAAAGCCAATGACCTAGAGGTCATGTATTTATGCGTAAATTAAGATTGCGCCCATGCAGATTATGATGAAATCACTGCCTACGCGCTGCGTTGTGCGCGCACATCATCATTTGCATGGGCGCAATCTTAATTCATGCATAAATACTACTGACCTTGGGTCATTGGCTTTGTTTCAAAGCCAATGACCCGAGGTCAACTGTCTGCGCATGCGCACTGATACAACCGTAAACTGGTGTATGAAGTAAATCATTGTGAATGTATTTTAATTGGTGTGCTGTGAAGTCTGTGAATGAAAGTATGGGTTTGCTGTGTTTATTTGCTTTTCTAGAACTTGTCTTTTAGTCTTTCATGTATTTGTCTGCTTATAGAGCTAGACGGGCGATAGTGCTATCTAACGCCTTTTGGGCTCTCAACAAATTATAAGCTATTCTATTCTATAAATATACATTATACATATGTATGTTTACAATTATATGAAAATAATCCCATAGTACTGTGGTATTCTGTGTGAAATCTTAAATGCTCATTCTCTTTTTAAACATCAAGTTTCAAGATTTGTTTCTTTCCTTGTTCATTCCATTGTTTTCCTAGTTTTTATCAGTATATGAGATGCCCCTGAATCTCTATAGAGTACATAGGTTTGCTTTATGTAGTATCTACCTGGTTAGTTCAATGTAAGTGTGCTTAACTAAGTATACACATAAGATGTAAACAAAGATGTCTAACTGGACAGGATTGTCTTTCTGTATCTGTAATAGTCCAATCTTAAAGATAAAGACCAGTTCTGCGATTGCATTGTGAAAGAAACGTTGTGGAATCGATCAGAAAAGTTTCATCATCTAGCATAAAAGTATTGGTGTGTACTGCAAGGTTCTGGAATCATCAAAATTATAAGAAATCTGGCAGAAAGATGTATATGGGACTACGCGACACGTGTGCGATATCTATCCGGTCCGGATAGATATTATAATTTACCAAATATATCAATTAGTAGGCGGTTTCCCTGCAAAAATTGTATGATCACGTATTTGTCAAAACATATTCTTTCACATGATTGGTAATAAGAGCTTCCATTTAATTTTTTGAGAGGGGGGCGTTTCCAAAACTGGTCTTTACCTTTAAAGATAAGATGTTGCTATCTAATAGTGCACTTTGGACAACACTTAATAGATATTGTAACATGAAAACATGCTAGAGAATCTGGAGTATATTCACAAAAGCTTGAATTTTGTGTATTTTCTGGCATTTTCCCCCTATGCTTTGTAAATCGGTTGTCAATTTTGGTTTGCATGGTCATCGTCCAATTATAGAATTTCTGATATCAGGTATGATGACGTACCGGTAGTCATTTTGAGAAACATGAAAATACCTGTACCCTAGAAAATGATCGGAAATTAGGAATGATACCCATGTATCTATTCCTCGTGTGATATTTAATTTATTTGTATGAAGTCCCTGTGAGAACTAAAATGATACTAGAACAATCTTTAGATTTGTTCGTCACAATGATTGACTACACTAAACAGAATTAGCACCCTTTTTCTTGGCATATAAAATTGTATGGGATATTGAATATTGCATGCTTTCAGTGTGTTTTAAGCATACAAGTACTTAATCTGGCTGTTGAAATATATAGTGTATTATTATTCCCTCCAAGTTGAGCTGTATATTATGAAATAGAATTTGTATTCTGCGATTTTGAAAATGTGTTTATTATTGTAATTTATTTGTTACATGTGATAAGAATTTCCAGCTCAGTTCAGTTTTAACAGTTCTTGTACTTAACACATTCATAAATATTGAGGATGTCAATATATACAAAACATATCTAATTACAGTAGCAAATAGAAAATAACATTAACAACCAAAAGTTATCATGAAGTGTTGGGAATCGGTGAGAAGACAGAAGTCTTATTAAAATCTTATTCCCCTATAAATAAGAAACAAAACAATTGTATTGTACACTTATGTCATTCAGGGGATGTGATTTAAATAAAACTTAATTTATAGTTTTGATTTTCATCATTAGAGATTTCAAAACAGGGTTTTATTTTCTCAAATTTCAATTCATGTGATTAATGAAGGCATTATTTGTAACTTTTTATCTGCAAATTATACATTATTCACACTGCCTTTATTTTAAATTGTTACCACCACTCTTTTAATTTAGGTTAATCAATTTTATTTTATCAGTAAATATTTCATATCGTGATTATCAAAAGCGTTTTTTTCAAATGGTTTGAGGAGATTCCTTTATCTCTTTCTTCATGGTTTTTCAGGTAACATAGTTTGAATTCAGAAATTTAATTTGATGATATATAGTTTAAAGATGATTGTTACTATGTTTGTGGAACTTGATTGTGCAATTTTAACTGCAATTGTCAGAATTTGTTTTGCCAAGTTGGTTTGCTGTGCTAAATTATTTCAAAATAGGAAAAAATCAAATTATCAAGTGTGAATTTGTAGAAAATATATATTACATATACTCAACAACAAGCATGGTAATTGTTGTTATCACTTTAAATGTTTGCCAAGATGTGAATTGGAATCAAGGTTTTCAGATACAAGATGGTGCAATATTTGAATGTTCAAAACCTTGTTTACACATTACATAATAAATAGCCTCAAAAAGCCTGCTGCAGCAAAAAATTAGGCATTGTAAGGGCAAGTAGGTTACCGGTTATATAACAAATAATAGCCATTTACCATGTGATGTGTGAATGAGGTTTTACCCTTTCCGCTGCTCTTGAGAGGCTACACATTAATCAGTTGTATGATGATATAAATCTATTATATGTAAACAGTATTCATTATTACTACAAGAATTATTGATATGTCTTCATGTACAACATAATCTGCTATTGGTGGGACTACCCTAACGAAAATAACCTGCGAGGCAGAATATGCAGTGATTCCAGGCGTCTTGTAATTGCCAAATTTCAGTTGGCTTGTGCTTGGTTATTTCTAGATGCCCTTTGATGCCCTTTTAGGCTTTATAAAACAAGACCGCACTATTTAAAACATTCCTTCTAAATGTTCAGTGGTTTGTGTGACAAATAGCTGTATAGACTATTCATGTATCTATAGGTGATATATTTGTAAATATAAATATCTTTAATGTGGAGACCAAGTGTTGGTTGTGATACATATGGATGTGTAGATTGATATAGATGTATTTTAGTTATAATGTTAAATATTGAGAGAAAAAGTGCTATATTATAATGTATGGTATGGTAGACATTAAAGCAGTGGTTTTGTGCTGAAAATAAAACTGTAGAAACCAAATATTGTGGATTGTGACTCTTTATTATTGATGTGATATTAGAAAATAGAAACCTTGCATGGTTGGTGAACTGTTGGTATGTGAAGAAAAATGGAAGCGCATGTTTCCTGGAAATAGCCTCTCTTTTTTTTTTGTAATGACAAAGCCGAAAGCATTTTAACACATGTGCAGAAAAGGGTTATCTGACAACATTAAGCCCTTGATGAAGCATTCAATGGATTTTCTCAATGTAAATAAAGCCTGGCATATATACAATTTGCTGGGATATAATATCTTGAAACTTGAAAAAACAAAAAAAGTCAAATATTCAGAGTGAATAAAGATATGAAGAGCCCGGACAAACTTTCCTGAAGGTTGCTTGTGGCATTATATTTGCAGGTATACATTACATGGGTTGAGCAGAATATGAAATAGGTTTTAGCTTACAAATTATGGAAAGAAAAATCCCCAGAAATGGAGTTATGAGATTTTATCATCCCACTCTACCTACAAGATCCCTCCACATGTTCATAAAATGCCAAAATCCAGTCTTGAAACTCTTCAATTCGATTAAAAACAAGTACTTTATTTTGGTTTTGCAACCACACATTTCAAAATGATTTCAATCCATGGTTGTCGTTGGGCAAAAAACTTAAATTATCATTTAACTTTATAGTACATAGAACAGTCATTTCATTACCTATCCAACTGCATAGGTGCATCCAATTTGAAGTAACAAACTCTCTTCCAAGTTCAAATACCTGATAGGTTTTTAAAAAATCTCAAATGGACTTCATAGGTGTGATGCTTAAAAACAGATCACTGCATTTTGTAGGATTATTTGAATAATTCATTTACTGCTGTGTACTCTCTAAAATAATGTCCAAATTGTGAAGTTTCATGATTAGTATTAGAGCCAGTAATGTTTGGTTGGGCAAATTTAACAAAAAGTTGTTTCCAAAAAGAAATACATCGGATCAAAATTTTCCCTTTTATTTCACATACTCCAGTAAATGGAAAATGTATGTCAAAACTTACTTTCGTTATACAAGACAAATCTACATTTAAAAACCGTATGATTAATATAACTTAATAGAATACACTCACTTCAATATTCCAAATAGTATTAATGGCTAGATCCTCTCTGAAAATACAACTATAACCTTTCACTTCAGAATCAAACCGAATCAAAACGTACCAGACTGAAACGATGAACATTCAAACACTGACAAAAAAAAGTAGACAACTTCTGTAATGTATTGAAATATTCATGAGCATTTTAGTGCAAGCACTGAGGCATATATATTGATTAGTGGACGTAGCCAGGGCAGCGTTTTTACAAAGCCGTCATAAGTACAAGTTCACCAGCAACTCATTAAAACATTCGTTTAGTTAACACATGTTCCAATGGGATATTGGTGAACCTAAAACCCGGATGATTTTTCCAAGGGCACTTACATGTGTGCCCCCCTCCCCAAGAAAAAAAAGGAAGTTTTTTAGAGTGATTAGAGAACTTGTGATTGATTCAGTACAAAACTAAACTCTTTAAAATTCCTGCTTTTAAAATCAACAATGCCTTCCTACTTATGATATAGCCTGGCAATTTGTATGAATACAATTAGGACAAATAAATTATGCATTAATTAGGATATAGTTACATTTCTTTTCTCCTCTGTCATATGAGCACATTGTATAGGTACAGAAAACAATGAACATAACCTGATTAGATATTCCACAAATGAAAATATAAACACCTTTAAAATCAAAAGCTAAGAGGGGTCAATACACTATAAATGGTGTAATAACATGTGAACCCTGTAAAAATGTGATGGTTGAAAAATTCCTGCATACAACAAAAAATGAAATGTTTCTCATGGTTAAATCCATGATATACATCCCATCATCAATTCTATATTCGGGTCTTACAATAAGTTTACCTTTAAACTCCCCAACCCCCCTTAAAATAAAATAAAATACAATATAAATTTATCAAAGAAAAAAAAATTATAATGCAACAGCAAGCTTGATTAATATAATAAATAATTAAACTGATTTCAAACTTTCCCGATAAACTATAACATGTATTTTTCAGGACAATCAAAATCAAATATAAGAGGGACTTTTAATCCATTAAACACAAGTTAAGAACAATATGGTAACAACTCAATTATGGTAACCATATCACACACTAAGGCAAAGGTACAGTGGCAAATTGTAAAAGGGAATCTTCAGTTCTTTCTTTGTATTCTGGACTTCTCAAGGCTTGAGTTGTTACATTATTAATTTATGGGGTGTTTTTTTTTTATCCTCGCATGAATGACAAATAATAGTTTTCTGAAGTTTAGACCTCACTTGGTATTAAATGCACTCTTATATTGGACTTTACACAACACATTGCAACAGGGATCTTAAATGACAGATTTAAAGTCTTATTTTGATGAGAAAGAAATATTTGAAACTAATTGCCAGTTAACATCACTTACACATGAGTTTACAGTCACTATTAAAATCACAGGAATATTATATGAAAGCTCATATACCACAAAATACTTTGCAGCATCCCTTTTGTAAAGTGCCTCTACAAATAAGTTTTATCTGGCAAGATCACACTGAGAACATGATATACATTATCTTCTAGAGGTCAAAGATCAAAGTTCAAATGTTGCAAATTAGCTATCCTTCACATGACTTTCACCAACCTGTACTTACAAATTCCTTGGCATCATTCAAAGATTTCAAGCAGCTGAATATGGAATATAAAAACAAGTGCTTTGTGCTATGATTCACTGTGTGTGCAGTCTACAGAAAAGGTGTGCCAAACATACAATTATGGTGACTATGTACGTCTAAAAGTTCAAGAACTTCCAGCTATTAAAACAATCTGTGACATCACTGTACGGAGTGATCAATTTATGCGACCTTCACAAAGACAAATGTCTTTTGTGATGGCTCAGTGGTTTGGGCAGTGGTCACGCATACAGGATATCCCAGGTTCAAAACCACATTGGACATCAGACCCCTCACGATATACATGGATTTATAATGCCTCATTCCCAAGGCGTGGCTTGAAGCCATACATGTACACCTGTAGGTAATGGAATTTCATCAGAAAAAGGATCAACTGATCAAGTTTATATCCCTGCATTGGCAATGCCATATTTTGGCAAGGCATTCAATCAACATTTGCTGCTCTTTACCCAGGAGTAAAACATGGTTGCCTGGTAGGAAGTTATTACCATCGTAGCTTCCATGGCAGCCTGACTAAACCAGGGTACTACTATTACACATTGTAGGCGTCTTGAGCATTATATGAGAAGGATGTTCTCATGTTACAATAGCTGCTACTATTTTCATCTTTGTATCAAAGGTTTGTATCACTGTACATAATTAAAGGGACTAATAGTCATGTCCATCATAGTCATGTCCATCATAGGCATTACCAGACCATTGCTTTCTTATTCTACCATGAGAAGCAAAGAGTTACAAAGCTATACAAATATGTCCTTCTGAGAAAATTGACATTTTGGGTTTTTAACATTTTCCAGCTTATGCCACGGTCACAAACTTCATACGAACAATAATTTCGTACGAATCTCCGTTTTTCCATTGTCTTCCCTAATTTCCATTGTCTGAAAATCGTTCGTACAGCGTTCGTAGCGGTTCGTAATGGCATTTGTGACCAAGGCTTTACCCTCAAAAACAATTCATGAGAAACTGTTCTGTCGTCATTATACAGTGATAACAGATAGAATCATTATGAATGGTCATATCAAGGGATTTTATATTTTGCAGCAACGGGGAAATGAAAAATAGTCATAGTCAGACAGAACACATAGATAACCAATTTGGCATTTGCCTAATTTCTATTTATTTTACACAAAAAAGATGAATTACTCTATATGAGAAAATAATTCATATGGCACTCTCTTAGTTTTTTTACAATTGCTTAAATTAACAAATCTTCAAAAATTAATAATATAATCAGAAGACTTGGGACTGGTATACGAATGTCTCTCTTTTTCAACCATTTTTCCCCTATTGGTACCAGTAACTGGATTGTTGAACATAGACCTTCAGGGGGGGGGGGGGGGGGGTTTACAAAGATCCTAAGTCAAACTTAACTTTAAGTAGGACCTAAACATTATGAAGAGCCATTTGTAGACTTACAATAAAATATATTCAAAAGCAAAAATTCAGGCATTTTAGACTTTTCATAAATTCCACATCAAGAACATGACATCTCCTTGATAATTGAAAATATGAAAGATTTGAATCAACATCTTATGCCTTATAAAAAAACTTTTACAAAATATTTTCTAAGACGCTAACAGCTTTCCATAATTGTCAAGTCCAACTTTGAGATAAGTTCAACTTAGGATCTTTGTGAAACATCCCCAAGGTCTGCAGCTGTCATTAAATCAGTTCCAGAATTCTAGCACAAATCAAACCCTAATCTGATTCAATGGAATTTTAGAAATCTAGAAAACTACTTAAAGAGTAACGGTGGGGTTAATCTCTCTTGGTTCCTGGGGCGCCTCCTCCAATCAATTTCTTCCTCTGTCTCAGCATGTGTGAATACAACCTTGGGAATACTGTGAGAGAAATGAAGAGAGAATCAATATTCACATGTGCTGCATTCATACATGTATGTATGATTACTTGGCAGGGTTTAGGTGTAAAGGTATGAGAATCAGAGAAAAGGGAAAACAGAAAGACATGACAGACTTATATATTATGAGGCAGTAACATTAAACAGGGTTCCTACGAGGGACCACACATACAAGAAATGTCGTCATTAGACAGTGAACCCTTATACATTCATAACCATCATCTGATGAAATCCTGTCACTTAACAGGTAAAGGGAGATTTTAACAAGTTTTTTTGTTCCATTGCCAGTGTGCTATCTCCCTTTAACCTACGACCCTGAAATATAATCAATTAATCCTTTGATTCTTATGCATACCCGAGTTTGTTTGGTTAAAAACAAAAAAATAGGGAAGGGAGATTCCAATAGATTTACAGTCATCCCAATAACAAATTTTGACAACTAACTGACATAAGGACAGAGAACTGACAAATTAATGTATTAATGCCTTCTCAATATTTCCTCCATTTCCTTTCTTCAATGACGGTAAGACCTTTGATCTTGATCCAAAGATCAATTATGTCTACTATCGTATTATGCATTTGTACTAATATACATACATAACTATGATAAGAAAATATAAAATGGAAAATAGGTAGGATATAGATTTGAATAGAATATAAAGTGACCCTTAAGTGGGAAATAATATTTTGTTTATTTCAACTTACTTGGAATATAGAGAATCATGAGGAAGATAAGGACGCTGTAATAATCAAAGGAAATGTTGTAGTCGTTTGGCAGCTCTAGTGAATACAGTCCGGTGCTCTTCACGTATGGCAATGCAAGGTAGATGGTCCATAGCTCACCCTAGAATACACAATATAGAATAGTATGTGGATGTCAAATAGATATTAAAGTAATAGCCACTACCAAAAATAAAAGAATCATGGTTCTTAATACCAGTGAATAACACACTTGGTGCTCATACCAAACAGGAGAATTTTGATTGCAGTTGTGCCCAATATTAATGCATACCTGCCAACATTTGAAGATGAGAATTAAGAATTTTTAGCATGGTATGTCTTCGAAAATAAGAAATCTGTACCCTTAACAGGCGTTCGCACATGCAGCGGCAGTGTAACTGGCAATACGCGGTAAATCTGTGCAAAAAAGCGAATACAAATTCGCTGCTCAATCATGCAGCCCTTCAACGCACGCAATACTTGAACTCTCACATCGCGGCATATGATACAACAAGCTTAATTTAGCTTAAGCAACACAAAAAAAAAAAACGAAATTTTGAAAATCCGGGATCTCCCGCATTTTTGGGTCCTAAAAATCCGGAAAAACAGGATATCCCAGATTATTCGGGAGGGTTGGCAGGTATGTTAATGTGATATTGATGATAATGATGATGATGATGATTATTATTATTATTATTGTAATTATTCTCACTGACATGATTTAATCTGGCAAAATCATGAAATATAGTTCATAAAATAAACAGGAATGTTAAATAATGAGGGAAAAATTCACAATTTGTGGACCATGAATAAATTATCAACTATGATCAATGCAAAACATTGGTGATCATGACTGTGTTCGCCCAAACTGCAAGCAAGGGGGAAAAAAAAGAAAAGAAAAAGCAATTTTAATCACAACGATTATGTCTGTCCTCCCCGCTTGGGAAAGCATATCAGTACTCAGGAACACGTCATCAAGTTACTATTCAAAACAATAATATAGACCGAGATGGGTTTAAAGTGGAGTGTACGTAGTTTCGTACCAAATTCTACATAAAATAGACAACTCGGCACGATGTGAAAAGGATAAGTTGGGGATACAAAACACAAAATATATCAGGTTTAAGACTAAACAGGGACATTACTAAGAATAAACATTTAATGAATATATACTCACAGTTACACCGATGGGGTAGAGAACAATAAAGAGGGTGTATCGTAGCCACATTAATACGTATGGTAGACGGTTGAGAAGGGCGAAGACATAGAATGCATAGCGAATCACTTCGGTGATGGTCCAGGCCGTCAGATACAGAATAATGCTCTTCTCATTCTGAACCTGTGTGTAGCAAAGAGAAAATCCAAAGATCAGGGGGGCATTTCACAAAACTTGTCATCAGTGACAAATGACAGTTTTTGTTATAAGCTACTGAAATCCTTGCTTCTGATTGGTTATCAGCAGATTTGTCACTGATTTTTGTCATTTGTCATTGAAAAAAGGCTTTGTGAAACGCCCCCAGAATGCTTTACATTTAAAAGTGCATTTACTTTTTCATTTTTTAAACTGTGATTACAAACTATTCTGTTGTGTACAACCACGTATAGAGGAGATAATTCATTGAAAATGAAAGATTGTTGTTACATTCATAAACCAATTTGATTACAATACGATAACAAGGATACCTAATATTTTCTACTCTTTTGCATCAAACAGATAGTGTACTAATATAAGGGGATAGGATGCTCTGTAGAAAAAAATGACAGATTTTTTGACAACAACCAATCAAAACAATTATAAATGTAATATGTATACAATATGGTGTACAGACCTGCTACTGAATACACATTAATTCAGAGTATATTTAGCTCATACCCTAGTCACAGTCAAGATACATACAACAGAGAGTTAAAAGATTAAACGAAAATGGCATCACCCTGAATAACTGATTCATCTTTTAGTTTGCAATCAGTTAGGCAGTGTGAATGATGTATGACAAATATTCTTATTTTTAATCAAATCTACAGTGTTTGATGTGTGCTGATGTTAGAAGGCAACCTGTTTTCTTGTTTGTAAACAAAAAAATTCAACTTAAAAGACAAATTCATATACTGTAAACTCTGCATAATTTGTAACTGTTGGGATTGCAAAATATAGTTTGACTTATCCACAGTTTGTCAGTAACACATTTTGCATAGTTTGGTCAAAAAATTGATTTGACCTAGGGACAATTTGACTTGCGACTTTGAGTTACGCAGAGTTAACTGTATAAAAATATAAATCATACCTTAGACAAATATAAAGAGTTACTTAATGTAGGTCTCCCTGATTCACAATAAAATGCACATTTTTATCAAGCACTTTATCTACCTGAATCAAAGAAAACCTATCCAGATTACTGGATTTGATTTAGCGAGAAGAAAAAGGCCTGGCCCACTGACACTAGGTTGGCCAGAGTGTTTCTCGCAAAATAAAGTATATCAATAAAAATACACTTTAGCTGCTCTCCTGGGTTGATATATAATATACAGACATCTTACCCACATCATTAATGATCAACTTCTTTTATGTTAAACTTTTTGGCATCAGCCAAATCAAATTGTTGACAGACAGTGTAATCTTGATGGATTCTGTAAATATACTATGTATGGTCATGATACCATTGAGCCCATATCCTTTTCTTAGATTTTGATAATTGCCATCCCATATATCAAGCTGCCCAGAGAATGTGTGAGATAAGAGAGTCTTTCACACATGAAGACATTAAACTTAAAGATCAATTCTGAGAGGACCCTTTTTGTCCTCGGTGAACAATGATCATACCACTAAAAGCAGTGACCCAACATTTACTTCAAGGACATCTGCTCAAGGCTATATTTTATCAATTTTAAGGTTAAGGTTGCGATTGGGGTATAGGTTAGGTTTAGGTTTATCTTTGGTCCAGGATTGAAGTTAGGAATCTAGATAGAGTAGGGAACTATTAAACCAAAGAGCAATCGTCGCTGGAGCAGGTGACATAGAACTGTTGAAAAACACTTTACTGATAGCACAATCTTACCTCTATTACACTGTGGGTGACAGGCCACAGAAGGACCAGACGGGACGTCACTTGAAATGCAGTCAGAACCGCCGAAGATGGCACGATTCCGATCATGCAATGGACAACCTGCAGGCAGAAGAGAAACAAACATAGAGCCTGAAAATGTACCTTGGAAGTAGGCATTTAAAGTAAAAAATTCATTTGCCTCTCGTTGACATTAGGATGAAGAATCCATACTGGGACACATGTTTAGTGGCGCTGTACAGCAGTTGACGAACATGGACAAATGAAGGACTCTTCCGGGTCAAATTGATCTTTTCTTGATGACCAAAATTCAGGCAGATTGGATTTAAAGGTATTAAGTGACGTGCTCTCCACAACTACAGAGGAGAGATTGTTCCATTCATTGATACATCTCTGAGAACATGTAGCACTATCATCTTGTGTCAATCATCAAGTTCATGTTGGCAGACAAGCGTTCAGGTTTCAAGGGCTTCAATCCATTTAGAGGGAGCATGAAAGCAAAAAGTGGCATGACAAAGTTCATAGATTTAATCAACGGCATTCTCTTATTCAGAATTTGAAACAGGAAATCACAAGTTAATGCAAGGTAACAGTTCTATCAGTTCAGTGTATAGGATTTTCTCATCACTTTATTGAACAAAAGGGTAAGATGTTGTTAAGACTATATGGATGAAGGTGCCTTCTTCTTTTTTTTTGACACATCAATCTTTTTCCAAAGGTTCTTCTCCAGATTTCCATTGATGAGTATAAAGAAAGGCACAAATCATCCTTCCTTCATCTCATAAATGAAAATTAAATTTTCAACCTTAAAGATGAAGTTGAGTTCTGGTCATGCGATTGCATTGTGAAAGAAACGGTGTGGAACCGACCAGAAAAGGTTGATCATCTAGCATATAAGTATTTGTGTGTATTGCAAGGTTCTGAAATCATCAAAATGATAAGAAATTTGGCCAAGTCTTGGTAAAGTTACAAACACTGTACACAGAAAGATGTATATGGGACTACACGAACACGTGGCGTAAAAAGCCGGCCCCCCCCCCCCCCCCCGATTTTTACGATGTTACATGCATATTTAGAATATGAAGGCATTTGAAGAGCCATGCTTTTCAGGGAACATGTCTTATCTGATGTTCTTCCACACTTGCATAATAAGAATGAGTAACGCTCACAAATTATTTTTCACCTCTTCCCAGAACTCAACCTTCTCTTTAAATCATTTCTGAGATGTAAATCGTCCAACAAAATGACTTTACTTTCCTTGGGCCATTTCCAAGGTGTTTGGGAGACACCCCACCCTGTTGTTCTGGTACTTTCTGTGTTCCCAATGAAGTTAAAAGAATATCCTATACACAGAACTGATACCATTTCATTTTTAACAAAATTTATCATCTAGAAAAGAAATTGTACTTACTTCAAGAATGGCAGCTGTCTGAAAGGCCTTGAGGGGCAGTTCAATGGCATCATAGAGACCCACATTGGTACCTTCCTGGAGATAGTGGCGCACTCCCATAGCACCCACCGACAGCCATCTATTATACAATAAATAGGACGAAATTGATTCATCTTTATCGTATAAACTTCCCTCCCCCTAGTCCAGGGAAAGATTTGGTAGGGTAGAAACTGCATAAATAACAGCAGTCAAATGTTAGTCCAAAAAGTGAAATATAATTTCAGTGACCTATACAACAGTGCTTATGCTGTGTCAAATTCCCAATGAGATTTATCCTTCTTCTTCTTAAAGATAATTCTCAATTTTCCATCAAGAAAAATAAAAGAACTTGTGGTAATTATCAAAGACAGGGTCTTATTTGTCAGACACTCTGGACTTTTAGATTTGCCCGTCGACAAAGTGGACTGCTACGTGTGAGGTCCTTTTAAGGCAATGTAACATCCTTTTAAGGCACTGCCATTGCTTTTGTTTGACTTCGATTTTACTTGCATGCATGGTTCCCTGACTTAGCAACCAGGCATGCAAGTCAGGTGGTAGATTGCTTTACTAGATCTAGCTATTATTTATGTGATGCAAATATTTTGTACTCATGCACTTATATGTCTGGATTAACATGCCAAAAGAAAGGATAAAAGGGCACCTCGTGTATTGGCACGAGGAAGATACTATAGACTAGGGCCTGTAGCTGTAGAGATGAGATGTACCAGGGCAGGGTAGTACTCCAGTAGGGATCGGAGTGGCAAGATTGCCAGGCAATAAATTAGACCGCATGTTGTAGGGAAGAGCGCCCGGTATTCGGTCACTTAAAGGTACTATGTCCCTTTTGCAGCCAACCTCAAATGCTGTAGAACTTTGCATGAATTATGAATATGTCATGTATGTCCTATCTGTGAAATTTAAACGTTAGCAGTGTCCTCATATTGAAATTATGCAAGGAAACCCGTTTACTTGCTAGACTTCACTGTCAGACACTATTGAGTGACTGACTGGATTTTTTTCTTCTTTGGTAATAACATACATGAAAAGAGTTGTAAAGGGTACATGAGCATTTATCTACATCAATAATCCACTTCTTGTGATGGCCAAGATTAAACTGATTGAATCTTTGCACAGCATAAAAACGTATGCCCATTCGGTACAATCTGAAAATCAAGACTATTACTTTTGGGCTCTATAGCCCTAAAGTCGATTTGACAACTAATAGTCGTTATTTTCCCACTTGAAGACATTTTCAAGCCCCACCTTTTTTAGGGAAGTTCTAAATTAGTATTATCTTTCAAATGCAGTTGGAATTTAACTTTTTCATTTTTTTGGCCTGCAAATGGGACATAGTACCTTTAAGGGGAAATCGCTAATATTTTGAATTCTTACCTCTTTTATTTGGCAATCTACCCATCAAAAGAAAAGAAAATTATTCCTCTAACAGGATTTTATAGTCGCTTAAAATAAAGAATGATAAGCAAAATATTTCCGAAAGAAGACGGGAGCATTTTTCTGCACAGAATTCGGTCACGCCGAATAGAATTCGGTCACGCCGAATAGAATTCGGTCACGCGATTTGTGTGTGGTATCTCCGTTGCCAAGGAGCGAAGCGTATTTTGGCACTATTTTCACACAATTGCGCGACAAAACACTGAATGTCAATGCGTTGACTGAATACTGGACGAGCGCTACCGCATGGCAAGGATATCGTGCAAATTCGCTGCGATGGAGCAAACACGGAAGAGCTCCTCTTCACACACATACTAAATTCATTGCGAGTACAGCACACGTAGTTGTTTCGCAATAGACTTCTACATAATATGGCTATGCATGTTAGCGCATGTGCTAACACGCGGAAGTGCAGAAAGTTGTGCGACACTGATCAATTTCGAGCTGAGTTGGAGATCTTTCCGGGGCCCTATATCTGATTTAATTTTGAGAGTTAAGAAAAGTTGTTCGGCTGCCTGATTTGTGCAAGTTTCGTGGCTCATAAATTATTTTTTAAATTGTTACAGCTGTTGAAACGGCTGTCTTCCGAATACTGGGAAAGGACCGAATACTGGGCGCGCTACCCTATTTTGTTTTATATTTTGCCTGGACTTTAATAAAGCAGAATGACTCCTCAGATGGTTAAGAAGCATTTTTTTAAAATACTAATCAAGCATGTACTCCGCCCATGCAGGCCCAGGGGCCACGATACCACATTCCAAGGCACTCGTCCATACAGCCAGCCAGCTCACCGGCATTCATTCAGTCACACGCAGTGCGAGCAGACGGGCCCGGTCGCGTCTTATTTTTTCGTACCACGGCGAGCCCGGATTCCTGTTATTTCATGAATATTCATGAGCGGGTTGGGGAAAAAAGTATCGATTCTCTTGAATATTCATGTAAGATCAAAGACGTTTAGAACGCATGCGCGCTATGCTTTACAATTTCATGCACGCCAATTTCCAGCAAATTAACTATTGCAAGCGGTGCATTTCCATAATTTGTTGGTCTATTTCATTCGCCCAATTGCCATTTGGTAACCTAATCACCAAAAGCCTAAGGTCTCAGTCCAATTACAAATGAGCATTTTCCAGTCATTTAATCTAAAAGTGCAACGTTGTCCAATGTCTATATTACTGTTGTTTTGATTTAAACATAAAGCCCCACTGCCACGCATGCATGCACTACTTGTAGTAGAAAACAATGCCTAATCGGTGACCATTGGTCCCGCATGATCCTCTTTTTCTTATGTGAATTGGGAGCCGAGTTGATGAGATAACCAGCATGTCAGTACGTCTAAACCCTCATGGCCAAACTAGCTAGTGCACCGACAGTCTTTAAGCAAATAGTGCATTTAATAGATCAGTTATTGTCATCATCAGGGCCTATATTGTAGGCCCCTATTATCATTAGTAGTATAAAGCTGGTAACTTCTTGGTAGTATTTAAACTCACATATCCCTGGTTGCAGCAGTATTATTATTATTATTGTTATTAGTTTTATTATATTATTATCATTATTTCCATCATCATCATCATCATCATCATTAGTAGTATATTAGCAATCAGCAGTTGTAGTATACTACTTTGATTAATTAATTGCCTTACAGCTAGGCCCATAGTAGTCGCAGCACTAGTATCCCAGACAATTCACCATAACGTCTGGATCCTGGTTTCCACCTATAATCACCATTTATTTATTTTTTTGTTGTATGAGTCTTGAATATTGCTACTTTTAAATAATTGATCACTATACTCGAGACACAAAAACATTAATTTGAAGACACGGATGATGTATATTTGAATTTTTATTGCAACTCATTATGAATCATAACATTCTTGTCAATCAAAATAGATCATGGCTGTCAAAAATATGAAACAATCCAATTCAAAATCATAGCACTAAAATCAATGCTACTGAAAGGATCTTTCTAGGATTAAATGAAAGCAATTTCGCACTTTATTATAAATCACAAGATTGGTAAGGTAACTACATTTGGGTATGCATACTTTAATTGGGAAATGAATTCTTGTGTATTGCACTTAAATTTCAGTGCTTGTGTTTTCATTTATACCTATAGGTAAGAATAAGTTAAGTCTGCAAATTATTTCTATGATCTATGCTCACTTAACTGCATAATCTATTACCACTGAATAATTACTTTATATGGCACTACAGTGTGAGTCAAAAAAAAGGTTTAAACCTAGAAAATTGATAATTATTAAAAAAATCATCAATGAATATTAAATTGTTATATGTCATATGAAAGAGTGTTTTATCCCAAATCATTTGGTACCATTTTTGTGGTAATGTGTTCACGCTTGGATGAACAGGAGACATTGTTTGTGAGAGTGCAAAAATTGACTTGCGTCAAAGTTGCCTATGTGATGTTTGAATAAAACAATTGGGATTTATATTAATTTGGTCTTTACAGATCCAAATAACATGCCTAACAAAATTAATCAACGAACATTTGTGCGCGTGTGTGAGACTTTGCCCTTTGCAAAAAAACATATGCAATGCATTTCATTTGATACATTCAATTAATTCTCTCACTCCGCTAATCCCAACATAATACATACTGTAGGCATCACTTTGGCGCAAATCAATTTTTGCACTCTCGCAAACAATGCCACCTGTTCATCCAAAAATGGTACCAAATGATTTGGGATAAAACACTGTTTCATATGACATATAACAATTTAATGTTCATCAATGATTTTTTTTTAAATTATCAATTCTCTAGGTGTAAACTTTTTTTTGACTTTTTTCCCATTCATAAAAAGATTGCCTATCAAGAGAACAATCATTTTATATAACTCTTGCTTGAAATATATGCTTTATATCTTGTCTACTGACATTTTGGCATTTACTAACAATTAAACACAGCATTTATGACTGTATTATCTAAATGCCCATAACATTGCTTTTCTATGTCGTTTTATACCATTAATCCAACGTGTTACACACGCCCACTATCGATAACAAATCTACAATGTGACACGTCATGCATGCACACTCAGATACGTGTTAACTCTCATGCATCTATAGTTCTATACCATTCAATTAACCATGTTACTAATGTAAACAAGTCAACGCAAAGCGTAGCATCCCCTCGCAGGGTACAAATATGGCATATTTACGTCAGAATAAGTTAATTACCTCCATTGGACTATACTATTATATTACTAGGCAAGGAAGTTCACCACATTGTCACATAGGTGTTTTTGCATATTTAATGTGCTAGACCTTTCACCTACATACTCCGAAATTGAACTTAGGCTGTATTTTGATATCATGTACCTTCATATCAAATTTCATTAAAATCCGTCAAACATTACTACAGTTATCGATTGGAAACCAGATGTGTATTTTTTCGCATATTTAATGAGCTATGACCTTTGACCTACGTACTCCAAAATTGAACTTAGCCTGTATTTTGATATCATGTACCTTCATATCAAATTTTCATTAAAATCTTTCAAGCATTACTGAAGTTATCAATCAAACCAAATTTGTTAACGACGGACGGACGTACCTGAACGTTATTTATTTGACACATACTAAATTCACGGTAACATTAATAATGGTGTCTTTGAATTTCAAAGAAACACTAAGTATGGTATCTTAATATATTTCAATGAAGTTAACATATATTTATCATATTACTTATTTACGTACATGAAAAAGTAAAGTTTATATTCATTCAATGAAACACTAGGCATATATATAATGGGAGGGGCATGCAGCAATTGGCACTCCACCCCTAGCTCTTTTCTACCAAAATACTCATTCTGAGCAAAATTTTAGTGATTTTCAGCCATGCAAGCACTTTTTTTTCACTGTAAGAAATTTAAAAATTTGAAAATATCGTTATGGGAAAAAATAAAACAGTAGATGAGAAGTATACCAATTTGGGTGCTCAAAACAATTCTGGCTCATAGCAATTTATATGCTGTTTTCTCCTGGTTTAGTGCTACTTTTATATAAATGCGCAAAAAATGGTGCTGTTTAAAGAGAAGGTTGAGTTCTAGGAAGAGGTGAAAAATAATTTGTGAGCGTATTATGCAAGTGTGGAAGAACATCAGATTAGACATGTTCCCTGACAAGCATGGCTCTTCAAATGCCTTCATATTCTAAATATGTCATGTAACATCGTAAAACTCCAGGGTAGGATTTTACGCCACATGTTCGTGTAGTCCCATATACATCTTTCTGTGTACAGTGTTTGTAACTTTACCAAGACTTGTCCAAATTTCTTATCATTTTGATGATTCCAGAACCTTGCAATACACACAAATTCTTATATGCTAGATCAACCTTTTCTGGTCGATTCCACGTTTCTTTCACAATGCAATCGCATGACCAGAACTCATCTTCATCTTTAAACAATATGCTTAATTTCACCACAGCAGCACTATATACCCTCAGCTATACATACTATGCATCTTTGTATATAATTCATTTGTATCTTCATGAACTTCATCTGAATAAATGTTATGCTCAAAAGCTTTCAAATGTACTTTGTGTGGTGAGAATTTCATCATTTCTCTCTCTCTACTCAAATCCGATCCCTATACTCAGCTGCTCCACATAGTTTGGGTCACTGTGTGACTGTGACTATGAAGATGTCCCTAGGTAAAACCCATGATGAGTGCACAGGCTTTGTCAATATTCTACACAATGATACAACATAAAAAATTATACCTTTGTGCACAAATTATTTTGAGGATAAAATAATATGACAATTAACTCTTCTTCTAAAATCTTCTTTGATTTCTAATTTCCTCTATATATCCTTTCGAAAACAAGCTTGCCACTGTTTATTTCTTACTATGGGTTTTACCTAGGGACATATTCATAGTCACACAGTGACCCAGACTGTGTGGAGCAGCTTTCTTCCGCCTTGGGATAGGCAACATGGATGAACTACCGGTATGTACAGTTTGCATGGCCGCATAACCATGTTCACTCCTCATGGTTCTTAAAGTCTTACAAGGACGTCCAGAACCAATTTGCTTGCCCCCTCTTCCCATATGGGGCCTTCTCCTGGCAGTAGCAGTGGGCTGCACCCCTATCTTCCTTGTCCCTGCCAGATTCAACCTTTTCACAGCAAGCTTTCTTGCGGATGCACCTCTCTTAAGTAGTGCTGGTGCTGCGCCGGAGTATTTGGCAAACGTGAACATGCCAGATGCTAGATGGCTGTCTGTGTGTATGTTCTTACACTGCTTCAGCATCGCCTCCACAGCTGGTACAAATGTTTCTGGGCAAGTGTCCATTTTCTCCATGACCCTATCAAAGAATTCAGTCTTAAACCTTTCTTTGACCTCATCTGTTAAAAAAATAAACAAACCAAAACAAAAAATTGCAAGCAGATGTATAAAAACGTAAGAATTGTAATTCTCAAACCCAACATAGATTACAAATTAGTACCTATCCATCAAACAAACTAAATTTCATGTCATTTTACCCGCAAATCCGAGAGAAAACTAGATGGATTCTGAACTGCATGCACACAATTGAATTATATAATGCATACATGCATCCACCTTTGTCAGACATGAAATACATGTTATACAGCGTTTATAAAAACGTATACCAACTTTGTTGGCTCCTAATTAAAAGTTCACAATGTCAATTATCTGTGAACTTAAATTTTATTTAATAGTTAAATATTCTGTCAAATCCCTAATTGAAATGAAATAGTATAAAAATAGAAGAAAAAAAAACACCCAATCCATCCTAAAAATAGATTAGTGTAATAGGGAAAAAATAAGTAAATGCATTGTTTATTATCATTAATGTGATTTCTTCCAAAACTTTGAAAATATATTGAGATCACTGTCCTCCCATATGCATTAATTAATGAGCCCAGTTATAATTATTCTGAGAACAAAAAAAGGACAGACAGATGGGCGCCAAGGATGGATGACTTGAACAGACAACCCCAAAACATAAAGCTTTTGGTGGGCATGCAGACTGAGGCAATAAAACTAGATGGAACTTCGACTGCGCGTAGTCGAAAATGATGCCTATGCCAAAGAGCGATTTCACAAACCAAAACAGGAGCAATTTTTCAAATTCAAGTTTAATAGTGCAAGGTTTTAATTTCACTGATACTTGTTTATTTTACACTGTACATTTAGCTTTCCACTCCGTTATGCTTTAGTGCACTTCTGACCTACATTCATTCTCTCATGTCTGCTAGCTCTTGGCTTCTATTGTTCTGTCCCTATTCATTCATCCTATTGCACATTACCTGCTATAGCACCACACACACACACACTCTTTCTTATCTCTTAATATTCAACCCAGCACACATGGCACATGGCACTCTATCTTTAACAAGCTTTTCTATTGGTTTCCTACTTATTGTCCAATCTTGTGATTGGTGATGATTGTTTGATGGACTGCATGTCAGCCATCTTGGCAGCCATTTTTGTGGCTGTAATAAAATCTAATAGTGCAGCTCAAGTCTTCAAACATGTAAGACCACTTTTGTTTTGTGTGGGTCCTTACAATAGTAATCCATTAACAGGCTATCAGAATATTGTGATTACAAGCTAATCTTTGACCTCATGACCCCCAAATCTAATCAGTTCATTGGCTCAGCAAGATACATACATGTCTTGTGTCTGATGGGTTCTAATGATGTGATCACCAGCTATTTATGCATACATAATGAGTACTGTGACCTTTGACGTTTGACCTTGTGACCCCAAAATCTAATCAATTCATCGGCTCTGCAAGATACATACATGACCAAAGTTTGGCAGGAATCCATCAATCGGTTCTTGAGATAACGCGATCACGAGGACGGGACGTACGGACAACCCGAAAACATAAAATACTCAATCACAACTAAAATTACCGATTTGTGAATATGCTGTCACATGGGAGGTCGGGGTGGAAGAAGGTTCTCCTAGATTATGGTCTGCAGCGTCCTCGACGTCCTGGATGTTGTCCGATAGTTCTGCAACTTCTGCTGGGGCTTCTTGGATGGCAGCCTCAGTTTGTAGTCCTGCAAACCAACCCGACTCGGGAGCATCATGACCTACCAAACAAAATAAGATTTTATCATACAAATTTGAATATTTGTTTATAAACAAATAGATAAGATGTTAATTTGAGTAAAGGTAAGAAATGAGCTAGGTCATATGTGATATATGACGTTGACCCCATTCAATTAGTTGATCATCACAATTACACGAGCCATTCAACAGGGTTTGCTGCTAAAGTATGGCATATCAGAATCAAATAAACCAATAATCATGCATGCAATGGAAAACAGCTGCAGTTTTTCTAAGTTTCTTTTTATAAATTCATTAAAAAGTTTACATCTACAATTTGTACTTTTAGTAACAACTTCTGTCTGGTGTGTACCTGTAGCAATCCTGTATAACAGGATTTTGGTGGCAACGTCGGTTGGCAGGGGTACAAAGTTCAAGGATGTGACTTGGTGGTGCTTGACTACAGCAGCCTGATGCTTACAAGGCCCACCAGTCCTGCCTACACGGCATGTGCAGCATCCCACTTGCGTGTTCACGTAGTACTCCAAGCCAGCTTGGGTATGGCTAACAACCTTGAACTCTGTTTCGGATGTCTGCATTATTAATATGGGGAAAAAAAGTGAAATAGCAATAAATGAATGAAATCTATAAAGCTTTAATAAACAAAAAGAGAGATTAATGCAAGGAATAAAGGTGACGCGCGTACGCCAAGAGCTCTAGTCCGGCCATGACTCGAATCCCGGGGGCCCAGCGGCCAAATTAAGAGTCACAACTCACAGCTGATACGGCCCACAAGATCATCTTGCAAATAAGACCCACAAGATTGTAAAATAGGCCAAAAGAACATGTGAGTTCATTTCCCTATACAGTGTCAAGCCCGTGCGTTTAGACTACCGGTATACACAATGTCTAGCTCATTGGAAATGACCCCTATTTTTGCTTCTTCTGGTAAACTGCATGTAGTTTGTTGTGTAATACTACAGTATAGACAGCTCCCCCCCCCCCCATCCCCCTGATCATGGTAATTTGGTCATGTACCATGGGTACACCTTGGTATTTTTTTACAAGAGCTATTTTAATAGTACAAAGGATATTTTCAGAAGTGTACCTTGGTGATGTCTTGACTGGTTATATCACCAGGATTGATCATACTTCTGCTAGAGAGCACATGATCCAACCGCCCGTTAGCAACATCTAGAATTCTTCTCTCATAATAATCCTGCAGATGATTGGAAAGAAAGTCTGCAAGTTGGGCAACATTGAAGGCCTTTGTCCTTGCCAAGATCCGGTCTTTCAGGACACGCATTGCTGCCTCGCAGTAATTGTTTGTGGTGTTGCCCCGAAGTGGCAAATCAGTCCTATATGAGCACGCCCAGTCTTGTCTCCTTGAGTAAGCACTGGCTAGATAGTCCTTGTAAGACCTAGGATTACAAAAGACAAAATATTAGAAAAAATATGAGATTTTGATGCATGATAACGTTGTAATCTAGACCAAAGTTGCTGAACAGCTTTCACATTTGAGATATACTTGCCTTCATTTTTTTTAATGAGGCAAACTTACTCATAAGAACAACAACAACAATAATAATAATAAAAATAATAATTACAACAAAATATATATATATATAGATACAAATATGAAGAAAACATACCAAACATGAAAATCACTCACTTGTTAATGGTTGGATCAGACATACTGGAGTGAAAAAGGGCATCAGTCTCCTCGGGAGTTGAGGCGAAAATCATTCTCCTCATTTGGGCAAGGTAGTTTGGCCTGTCGGCAAGCGGGATCTGGTGAGCACTGCTCCAAAGCCACCTCCATGTGGCCTGTAAGAGATGGAAGGAACACAACAGCTGCTTGCTTTGTGGAAAGAGATCTTTCAAAGCCCGTCGCTCAGCCATACAGTCATCTGTAATGAAGATTTGCGGGCCAACTGCACCCCTTCCACCAAAGCATCCTGCTGGCAAGATGGTCTGCAGTAGCTGTAGGGCAGCTGTAATTGTAGCCTGTGTTTCTGATGTAGTAATGAGGACTCCAAGAGGTAGCCCGCCAACACAAGAGTGCGTGAGTAGCATGAACACCTTGCAGTTGTGACGATCCATATTACTGGACGCATCCATGAAACACAGCTCACTTGAAAACGTGTGCATTGTATGCACACGTTGCATTAAAGGTGTGCAGATGGCTACAATGACCTGGTTGTTGGCTACCTCCACAGCTATCTTCCCATCTCTGGCATTATATACATCTGCAAATTCTCTCAAACTGGCTAGCATGTCTTCATCCCCACTGCCAGCACCATAATTGGCTTCGAAGATCTTCCGATACAATCTAAAGAAAGTAAAATGATACATAGAAAGTCAAAATGGTATATTCTTTTTCCTCTTTTGGTGGATTTCATGATACTTAAAGGTAGGCGTTACTACTGCAGCTAGAAGGGATTAGACCACACAGCGAGCCAGCGAGGTCACTGTGACAGGTGGCTATCTCATTAACTCAGCTCTCATTTAACATAAGAAAAAGAGGATCATGGGGGACCAACAGGCACCGATTTGGGAAGTTTTATATATAGAGGGAGCAAGTAGCTACAAGTAGGACAGTGTGCCTTTAAAACACTCTTAGAACAGTTTTCACAATACCGATTTATAATCCTTTTTAGCTAGAGGTGGTACTTCAGTCGGTGGCCTATAACGGAAGTTAAAACGAAACTTAAAACACAGTTCAAATGGTGTTCAGAATACCACCAATGGACAATGAATTATCATGTTCTTTATCCTTAAAATGCAAATAGACTTTAAAGGGCAATTAATTCCACTCCAAAGATAACTTTTAAAAGAAGCACAAAAATCAGACAAACCAATCAAAAAAAGTTTGATGATTTACTGTAAAAATATTACTCTAGAATTAGTGCATCCACGTAAAATCGTATTACTGTCAATCTAACTTGGATGCTGGTGTGAAGAAATAAGATTCTTAGGGGGGAAATAGAAAATTTATATTATCAATATAAAGAAAACAATGAGTGGATATATAGCGAGGCAATATGACGTCACAGATTTTGCTCAATTTTTTTTTGATCGGTTTGTCTGATTGTTCTGCTTCTATTGAAAGTAAATTATTTTTGGAGTGGACTTGCCCTTTAAATGACGATAAGTAACAGCATTCTTTTTAATCCTTTCAGCAGGGAATTTAATGGAAGTATGAGAAGCTTGAGTACCGGTATAAGTTCTCAGTATTTGCCAATTCACTTGCATAATTTCCCCATCTTATTATAAATTGTCTGTAATGAAGCAATATTTTAAACTACCATAGCTTATTTAGCCATTTAAACAGAAAACTTCGCTCAGACCATTCATTATAAAATACCAAATGGAGGATCCACCCTCTTCTCTTGAAACTTCAGTAATATAATCTCATTCCTTTAAAAGGTGCAAATTCAACTCCTCACCTGCCGCAGTACTGCAAATCGGGACAAATAGACCTATCCCCAGCCACTTTGTAATATTGCTCCCCATGCTCGACCTGCAGTTCATACTTAAAGGCCTCGAGGGCGGCCGTGGGTCCGTACTTCTTGAAGAATAGTGTAGTGAGCTTTTCCTCCGTTGCCTTTGATACATTTCGATGTCTCAGGGTTGCTGCACAGTGGATGTTGTGGTTGTGTTCGTAGTTAAATTGTATCAAGGTGGGAAACTGAGGGAGATGCTTGTCTGTCTTGTTTCTGTTGGAAAATGAAATAAAATTTGTCATGTTTTCATTCCAATAGGTTTACATCGCTGTCCACGTTTTTAACAGCACATCACTGTATACATATATTTTACACCTGGATTGAGACCTACACATATTTTGGACATGGCACACACCACACCGCAGTGCATAATCTTCGTTGTATGAAGTAGCAATTAATTACCGAGGAAGAAGAAGAAGAAGATTGATCTGCAGTTGCAACTTTCCAACCATTGTATTCATGGGTACCTGGTAGGATGCGAAAATTAATGTGGTTAAATGAGCACACGCTTGTTAACATGAAGCCAGCATGGCTGGAATGCTCCCCAGGGAATGGAGAATGTGCATACCGGTACATCGTGTGCGGGTATCAGCCGGCCTGAATCCGATGATGGGTAATAATATTTCTTGATCTGTATGCGCTTTGAGAGGGCCTGCGCGGTCCTGAAATGTGCTATAAGAACAAACTTTTATTATTATCATATTGCCTGAATTAGGCAGTCAATATTACTTAATCATATATTCCCTGGATTTTATTGTCTGACTTTTAGGTAAGAATGCTCATCTAAACAACTTTAGATACTTCAGGTGTCGTACGTATATGATCACCTCCAAGAAGACAAAAGACTGCTGCATGAATTCCTAAACTGCATGTCCTTATTACAGTTTAATTCTGTTCATGTTGTGATCGCTACATATCATTTGATTTTGATTAGAATCATAAAGTGTTTAGTTTACCTGGAGATCCTGTTTTCTACGGTCATGGTTGGCTTCACAGTGATAGTAAATGTGGTGGGGCAGTTTGTGTCCTTACTCTCACATCTCCTTTTTTTGTTACTGCCTGGTTTCGATCTAGTATTATGCTGACATCTGTAAGATTTCTGTATCCAGAGATATAGGATAAAAAGGAACCGATTTTAGGAGCTATTATATAGCTGGCCACATGCACATAGGGGAACAGTGGTAAGGTGAGCTGTGCAAAATAAAGTGAGCTGTGCAAAATAAAGTGAAATGTCGCCCTCTATGGTTGAAGATAGAACACACTAAAATAATCAACAAATTCTTGGAAAATATTTGTTTTTTTACACCTAGGATGATTCTTTCCATTCTATTCCCCCAATCATGCTTTTGATCTAAATTATATGGATCAAGTAATATATATATATTTTTTATATGAGCTTCTCCTCTTGTTCCTCTGTCCACAAAATTGGACAGAGACATTCCTTGGCAAATTAGCTCTGCCCTGCTTTGATATTTCCACATAATCCATTCAACATAAATATTTTAATCAAATAGAAAGTAACAATTAATGACTGAGAGCTACTTATTCAAAGACCAACACTAGTCAAAGAAGTAAAACCATCTTTGCATGAGAGTGTGTATATATATGTACACCATAATGTATAACTAAATCAGCCAATGTTTATGGGGAATTAAATGTATAGATAAAATGCGTACATGATCACATATGAAGGGTGAAGAATAGTGGACAGGAAATTCATAACAAAAAGAAACAACTTTTTATGGGATTGTTAAGCATGAAGGAGAGATGATGATGATAGAGAATCACTTGATAATATAAAACATGAAGGAGAAAATGGAACATCTCTGCATTGTGGCTTTCACATATAACCAATCCACATTTATGCGCGGGTATATCCAACAAGTATGCTGTTCCGTTTAATATGTTGCTGTTGTTATTTTTTTTCTCGGGGTGGGGGGTATAGGGTTGGCTGTATGAAATCATTCTGATAATTTAGTCATTATTTCTGGTAAATTGTAGTATTTGACCTCATTTGTCGATTGTTGACCTTCAATAACATCAATAACATCCCTGTCAGCTAGGCTTCTAGTTCTACCATCCAAGTCACCAACGAAAATGGTACGTTCCATCACCGTTTTACAGAAGTAAGAAAAGATGTCACTCACTGCACAATGAAATACAATTTTTTTTTTTTTTTTTTGGGGGGGGGGGGGGGGGAGGGGGACAAATAAAAAATATTGGAATGATAATACCTACCCGATTCCCTCTTGAGAAACAAAAATGATAGATGCTGGCTTACTTTGAACAGAACATATCTGTGAGTGGTGGTGTAGGTTCTCAAAACCCGCCAAGTGCAGAACGAGGATTCCTCAAAGGCCTTCACCCACTGCTTAGCACCAGCTTCATCACTTATGTTTGCCCTGATGACACCTGTGAAGGCCAAGGTGGGTCCAGGATGTTCATCCATGGTGCAAACATGGTAGTCATATCCCCTGGGTAGAATCTCCTGGGGGGGGGGGGGATTAATTCAGAATGAAGAATTTACATGTGGAAATTTGTGCATTATCTGCCATAATTGCTCTAATTGTTCTAGTTCTAGTTATTTGACTCATTACAAGAACTGTGAACCTCTTCATGTTTGACACCACTCATATTAATTTTGCTTCCAGAAATTTAACTAAAAATTCAAAGTCTTTACTGACTTGGTAGCATTGCCTCAGATTCTGAAAGAAAATCCTGGATTTAGCTCATGCTGCAATCATAATTAGAAACCTTTAGGTCAGTCAGGAACCCTATGACCTTTACAAGCCGATCGCCTGTTTGATAATCAAGATATTTATGATTGAAAATGATGTTTTTACTTTTTTGAGGCACTTCACATGATCATTTTGAAGCGCAATTTTGTTAATGCTTCAATATGAGGAGGCGCAATAGCTCAGTCAGTAGAGCAGTGGTATCGTAATCCGGTGATCAGAGTTCAAAACCAGAGGCGGCGGAGCGACTTTCAAAGTGGGGGGGGGGGGGGGGGGCATCAACAAAAAAGGGCACCTTCAAAGGGAAATCCTAAGTGGAAATATACAATTTTTTAGACATTGGTATATACGCCTATATTGTGATTACATTATCAGGGATTATTTCAATATTTGTTTCTATTTATACATCATATAAGATATTGCTTAAGCATCATACTTTGTAGTTGGGTGTGATGGTCTGAAAATTCATTTGCGAGTGAGCTTGAAATTAGGGGCATGTTTAATGATGAGAGGAAAAGGGGACACTTATCGAAAGGGATATTACACTTATTAGAAAAGAAAAGGAGCATGTGTCAAAAGTACAAAGGCTATTTATCAGAGGTGAAAATGGGGCACTTCTTACACCTAAAAAAAAGGCACTCACCATGGACGAAAAAGGCACTTATGAGAATAGGAAAGGGGTATTTGTAGATGGAAAAGAGGCACCCATCAGATTTTTATAGGGGCATTTATGAAAAAGGGATAGGTTCCTTATTAGAAAGGAAAAGGAGTACGTATCATTGTTAAAAGGGTAATTATCAGAAGTAAAAAGGGGCACTAACCATATATGAAAAGAGGGCATTATTAATAAAGGAAAATGTGTATTTGTTGAAAGAAAAGGGGCACAGATCAGATTTAAATGGGAGCATTTATTGGAGGTGAGAGGGGGCTTTTATGAGAAGAGGTAAGTGGCTCTTATTAGAAAGAAAAAGAGGCACATGTTTAAATAAACGGGGCAATTATCAGAGATTAAAAGGGGTAATTATGAGAAGAGGAAGGGGCACTTATGGAAGGAAAAAGAGCATTCATTAGGAAGGAAAAGGGGGGACATGTCTAAATAAAAGGGGCATTCATTAGATAGAGATGAAAAGAGCACTTCTCAGGAGGGGAAGGGGCACTTGTCAAAGTAAAAGGATTATCTCTCAGAATTGAATAGTCATTTACAAGAGGGAAGAAAGGGACACTTATGTGAATGAAAAGGCGCATTTATGAGAAGGGAAATGGGCTTTTTTTAATTATCATAAGGAAAAGGGGCACAATCTTGTAAAAATATAAGATTGCGCTTACCCGAGTTAAAAAAGGGGTAGGCTAGGGTCTAGTTATGTAAACGGGAATAGCGACCCTCTAGACCTACTTACGAATAGCGACCCTCATTTCGTATTATTAACAGCGACCCTCATTTCATATTATGAATAGCGACCCTCTTTTCTTATTGTGAATACCGACCCTCTTCTTTGATTTTGAATAGACTCTAGCTGTCCTTATGAATGCATGACCCCTAGACCTATGTCTGAATAATGACCCTTTTCTAAAATTATGAAAAGCGGTCCTTATGAATTATAGCGATAGCGACGTTGACTAGTCTAGGGCCCAACTCAGTAACTCAACTGGACTTTATTGTCTCAATCTTACAACCTTTCACTAGTTTCAGATGGTGTGATTTTTAAAAAAAGTTTTGAATAGGGTAGCGCGCCCAGTATTCGGTCCATTCCCAGTATTCGGTCAGACAGCCGTTTCAACAGCTGTAATTTAAAAAATAATTTAAGAGCCACGAAACTTGCACAAATCAGGCAGCTGAACAACTTTTAACTTATTTCCCAAAGCATTTTCAAACTGAAGCTCTCTGTTAATGTTTTAACTTAGGCCTAGAGTCTATAGACCCTATATTATAAGTTAAAACAGAGAGCTTCAGTTTCCCATTGAAAATGCTTTGGGAAATGGCAATCTGTCATCTAGACCTAGATCTAGGTCTAAATAGACTCTAGATCTAGATCTAGTCTAGATCTAGACTAGAAAGTAGAATCTAGACCTAGAGTGTAAAAGGATTAGAAGTCTACCTAAATTTTTCTTTCCATACATTCCAAACTGTACATGAGATGAAAATCAATTCGTATCACATTTTGATTAGGGCCTAGGCCTAGGCCTACACATACACGATGGCGAATTTGCCCCAAAACGTGTGCCATTTCCCCCTATCGCACGTTTTTAAGCCAATACTTTTTAAGTGCGACACCCAAGTCAGTAGTAACCGTTTCTTCTTCTCTTAATTATGTCTGCCTCCTTCAATTGACTGAAGATTCTTGCAAACTGTTTCAGTAATAATCTTCTATATATTTACAACAACAGTCTAACGTAATGAAAAAAAAAGAAAATCCTAGGCCTACCTTCAAATTTGATGATATTGCACCAACACATTCGGAATCCATTTTGAGCTGAGGGACTAACTCAAGATCTACGTTAGATAAATTCGAAATTCGCGTCATCACACACGCTATTCGAGGATTGTTCCCGCCTCGGCGAACAGACATGAATATTCAAGAGAATCGAGACTTTCACCGACCCTGCGTAATGAATATTCATGAAATAACAGGAATCCGGGCTCGCCGTGGTACGAAAAAATAAGACGCGGCCCGGTCCGTACCGATCTCGTACCATACAATATCGCACATAGACTACAGCACTGGCATATTTCAAGACAGTCACAAATCCAAACCTCATCATGTTTGCAGCTCAAAATCAATGGAATATACTCAATTCATATGCAAATAAAGTTTAATGAATTTTATACATTACCCTGCACACAGAACTACATTGTATAGGACAAGGTATGCCGTTGCTATGCCAGAAACCTTGTTTTTCCCGGCTGGTTTGGTTGAATTTTCGGCCGACATGCCTTTCGCCTAGCTGTTGAATTGGTTAATTAATTAGGGTATAGCGCCAGCTATTGGCAAAGTTCCGTACTACAAGCTAAATTATTATTTTTTTCTTCATGATTTTTGGAGGGGCGGAGGGGCCTCATTATATTAGAGAACAGTTATTCCTAACTTTCACAACTGTCTAAAGGACATGATTCTCAAGAAGGTTCCCTATTGTTAGGTTTTCTTAAAGTTATCTCCCCCAGCATATTTGAGCCACGAGCTCATTAGGGTAGCAGATAATTTGATATATTTTTCTCAGGGGAGGCCCGTTTCATTGCATATGTTCTTTGATATGAACAACAACAAAAACTGTCGAAGTTTTGAACAATTAGAGGAAAATCAATAATCAGATAGCAAAAGATAACCCTACTTAAATCAGATTCTCTATCAAGATCCTGAATGAAACTGCAATGTATTATTTATAGTCAAACAGAAACATGCAATATGTATTTCAGTCGGATATTCATGATTTGTGAAAGCAACCGAAAAGGTAGGCCTACTTAAATGTATATTAGGGAACAGGCGGAGATAAAACGATTCCGCTTTATTTCTCCTAACTATAGTTATGTGAGACCAAGCCTAAGAGAGACTAAGAGAGAGAGAGAGAGAGAGAGAGAGAGAGAGAGAGAGAGAGAGAGAGAGAGAGAGAGAGAGAGAGAAATGGCATATGGAGGGAACCAGGCTGTATAAATGCGCCGATATGCAAAACATTTACTGACTATTAGTTTTGTAGCACTATGCAACCCTCCCCTAACTGACTCAAATTATGATAATATGATAATATTAAAAAATTGAATATAGGCTAGGCACCAACCCGCACCATAGCCTTGAATTTCGTTCGAACTCCAATTAATAAAATTAACCCAATTACGTGCAATTGATATAGGACCAACTAAAACAAATATTTCTTATTTCTGCTTCCTGCATGTTTTGTGGACAAGTTCATTTTGATACCGCATTCTCTCCCATGAATCTGTAATCCACACGCAGGGGGGGGGGGGGGGGTGGGGGGCGGGAGGGGCCGAAAGTGGTCAAGATCCCGACTGATACTTTTGATCTCTGCATATTTGGTGCTCCTTCTCATCGTTTTATACCACAGATGAGAACCAATTTTTATCTATTCTTGTTTATTAATTTGTGGCTTAATAAACCAAAAATGTGCGGTTATGCTGTTAATCAATTCTTTATCAATATTCTACTTATTATATCTATAAATTTCCACGTACCTGTCAAATTGAGCAAAGTGTTTGTGTTTTTACATTTTTCAATTAACGATGGGGTGACCTGAATATAATTTCTAAGCCTATATTGAATAGTTGCTATTCTCATGTACACCACCTCATAAAAATATGATTAATTTTTAGGCTGTTCTTCGCGTTTCACGAACACCGCCAGAATCTTTATTTCAAAGACCCAAAACCCTGTTTATTTAGATCAATGAAGTACTGTCGTCCAGTAAGTTGGAATACATTTGTGAGTCTCTCTTCACAAAGTGATCAATGTAAAGAGTCAAAATATGGATCAATAACATTCTGATCAGATAATTTATAATCTTTACTAAAGATCAAGATAAAACCATATTGACACAATCATAACGAACATGAAAAAGAGGTATAAGATATTAAAGTAATTTAACTTTTTGGGCAACAGTGAATGTTTCGCTCATTAGAGATGATAAGTCTCCTTGTTTTGTATAATTTGGCATTTAGGCTGAAGGATTTTTTTTTTTTAAATTGTGTTCTATAAAAATAATGATTAAATGATTCCATGTTTTTCATAAGTACTTCTCATGCAAATTTGATTGGTCTCGTTGTTTTTGGTGGTAGTGGTGGTGGTGGTGGTGGAGGTGATACTGGTGCATTCTATAAGATATTATTACAATATCATTATCTACCGCCTCCCTTTACATTCCTTTCTCCATCTTATTCTAAATCCACTCTTTCTTCATTCTTCTCATTTCTCCCTCTCCCTATATACTCCCTCTCTCGATCACCCAACCACCATCATGCAACCACCAACAACATCAACACCACCATCACCATCTCTACCACCTCCCACTCCACCACCACTTACATAAATACTACCACCAACCACACCATCACCACCAACCACCACCACCATCATCATCACCGTGCACTACCAACACTACTATACCATTAACCACCACCACCAACCACCTGCACCATCATCATCACCACCACCACCACCATCACCACTACCTACACCACTACCACCAACCACCACCACCACCAAACACTATCATCACCATCATCTCTACCACCTTGCACCACCATTATCACCACCACCGCCACCATCACCACCACCACCACCGCCACCATCACCACCACCACCACCATCACTACCAACATCATAATCACCACTACCACCAACCATCATCATCACCACTTCCAATACCACCAAATATCACCACCACTACCACCACCACCACTATCATCACCACTACCAACCACCACCAACAATCACATTCATTATCACCACTAGCACCATCAACACTACTACCAGCAGCCACCACCATCATCATCACCACTACCACCAACCATCATCTCTACCACCACCACCATTATCATCACCACCACCACCACTACCAACAACACTACCATCAGCCACCACCATCACCACAAACATCATCATCACCAACACCACCATCATCTCTACCACCACAACCTCTGCCACCAACATCAACAACCGCCACCATTATCACCACCATCATCTGCAATGAGAGGGAGTATCATTTTGATGACAGCGGTCACATCCATTTGTCAAAATGCTCACATTACCATCATTCCTTCAACATAAAATAAAATAGACGTTTAGTCATATATTGTTCCTTCTCTCGTTTTTCTTCTTTTATTAACAATAAATGATTTTTACACTAAAATTGTACAAAACTTAAACCTTATGTATATTCATGAATTATTTATACAAAAAATGTGTACATCTTATTGCTGCATTGGTAAGCAGATTGTGTGAAAGATTATCAACAATGAAAAACAAACATTTTCACAATGACTTGTCTCAAATTTGTCCCCTTACAAAATCAGTCAAGAAGTCAAATTCACTGGTTTAGCACATATATTCTGATGACCATGGTAAATGGCACATCTAAAACACAGTACCGTATACAAAATGATTGAAAAGACTTTCAAAAGATCCAACCAAAAAGCATTTCAGACTTGTGCATTACATTTTGAAAGGTGCAGGTATGACAATGAAACACATAGCCCAGACATAATTTCTATAGACGATAAAGTAGTGTACTGAAATTGCCCCTACATTGATTTACAGTAAGACTTCAAAGTGCGATGATGTTATAGTGAATCTAGAGGATTTAAAATTCCAAACATTTATAATTAAAAAAACTCGCTGAATTCATCAATAATCATGGATGGGCCAAATAAGGGTATACAAATCATGTTCAGAGCTTGAAAGTAAGCTCAAAAGAACATGAATGCACCACATATTGATAGTGGGGGATGAGGTAAGTTACTTTATCCCATTGAAGAAAGTTTAGTTTGTACTTCACACACATTTTCAAAAAGTATTGTTTCAACATTCTCTCTTTTTTGTTAGTATTCAGCACGTTAACTACTGTAAAAGCAAAAGAGCACATAAGGGACATAAAGTATCTTGAGTATACATCACAATGAAAGAAGAAAAAAATGAGTAGAATATATATAGACATAAAAATATCTGTCGAGAGCCAAGGGCATTGACCCCATTTCATAATGTGTAAGACTGTCAGTTAATGCTCTTCCGATTCTGAGCAGATAGTCTTCGTATTATCAATAGTTAGATGATAACATAGATAAACAAAGGGATATGTAAGTAGAACATGCAAAAATATCATGAATTTAAGAGAAGAATGAGGAAGGAAACATTTCTCTCTAAAGGAGACAATAGAAGATGGACAAAATTGTGCCTAGACAAAATAAACCAACAACATATACAGAGTTGTGATAAAACTCAGAAATTTAACTACAAACTCCTATGACTTTCTGCACTACTAACACACACAGAAAATGGAGTGATGAATTGCACTTTTAAAAGTTTCCCAGGAATTTGTTTTTCCTATAATCACAGCAATTAAATGATGGGTGTAATTTTCTAAGCACTTGCTCATTAGAACAGTTGTTTTTATATTAATAAATTTCATAGATATTGAAAACAAATCTACATTAATACTATCATAAACAACAAATAAAACGTTTAAAGCCTTTTGTATGTTCCACCTTGTGGAAATTTTAGTATCTTGAATATATTAGTTTAACAAACCATTAATACAAAAATATATTGAAAAACAAATTACTGTTTTTCTTAAGGTAGGAATATGTATGTATTCATTAAACTCTAATTGAATAAATAGCTTTAATAATAACAATCTTCTAGCTATGGTTTCAAGTAATAGTAATCCTACATTTTTCTTTGAAATTTAATATTTAAGCTGTCTATGCCAAGCAAATCTATTACTGTGAAACCAGAAAATTTCACAGATTGAAATTTTTGCAAGCTGTCAATAATGGCCATTTTGGCAGCAAGAAACTCCTGCAAAATTGGAAAAATTACTTATTATAATCCAATAATTTTGTGGCATGAAATGTTTGCCTCTATGTAGCACTAATTTTATCTGCAATAGTATAATGTGAAAGCCTCATGCAAATAAGAGTTTGTGGTTTCAAAGTATCTTTCAAAGAAATTATTACAAACTCATATTTCATACAGCAAACACACACAAAAAAAGAACATGTACATGTATGTATCAAGTAATATGTTGGATATTAGAGCAGAATAAATAGGTTCCATACATTCAAGCATGCATACAACTTCATCAAATACCTCTAAACAAAGAATAGCGAGTGGTTCTATCAGATAAGTAATGGACTTCTCCTTAATAGGTACACCTCATTCTAAAGACATTGTCATCTACTTACAAATGCAAAATAGGTATACTTTTCTCACATATATATATATAAAATTTATAAATTTGCATAATATGTACAAATGGCTTCTCACAACACTCTCAGATTCATTCTACAATATAATTTTCAAAAGGACAATTATGGCTAACTCTTTGACCGTATTCAAGGTTCCTTTTATGTGCAACACAATTCTGACTGTTGATCACCAAACCTTCTGTTAAATACATTCAAGATTTGCTTATCTGTATTTAAATTGAATTCATATGTTAATGAAATTATGATCTTCAGAAATGACAATTGAGAAGTGTAAGAAGTAGACAATCAACTTGTGAAAGTGAAGCATGTTAAAGAAAACAAGAGACTATGGTGGTATGGGGATCATCAGCTGTTCTTCCACCAGTCGTTGGGAGTTTTGGGCCGTTATGAACAACACTCCCTCTTGAAGGTGGGCCAGCAAAGCAACGCGCCACCACCCCAAGGTGCAAAATGAAACGGAACAAAACATTGTTTAAATGCAATTACAAACTTGTGAAATACAAGAACCCACCATTATTATTATTTATTATTATTATATTACAGTGCTTTACGGTGGTAACATGAATTCGTCTGTTCTACCGCTTTGAATAAACTATATCAATAAAAGGTTTTACCTGGTTAGCATAGGCAATGGGGGTAACCTAGTTTGCAGTTCTTTCACTTCTGTTCAAACGATTCCATAATAGAATCAAGGGGTCCATTTGATAGTTATCTTGTTACAGTTGTTCCTTTAGTACAGATTTCAATGAGAAACCATATTCAAGGGAGACAGGTGGACTTTCTATACAGGTGGTCCCTACAGCAGGTTTGACTGTACCATACCGATTTAAAGAGAGACTTTAGGAAAGTTTGACAATCCTTAAGTCTATTGCCATCCTATCAGATCGTGGAGGCTGAAAGGAATAACACACAAGCCTGAATCTTTGAGCATGTTAACCTTCTCAAATCTTCTTAAAGTCTATCTGCAATAGTTAAGCCAGGAGGGATTAGACCTCCCTGCTTGGTCAAATCAGCTATCAATTAACAAACGAAAAAGGGGACCATGGGGGACCAACAGGTACCGCTTAGGCATTGCTGGCTATATAGAGGGCGCAAGAAGCTACAAGAACTGCAGTCCCACTTTAAACATAGCAAATGAAGGGTTCTGCAAATATTTTATAATAACTTCTATAAGCAGAACCCTCTCTTGCAATTAACAGTATGTTAAATGTCAGAGTTAGAGAGACCACTTCCATAATTTTCTTGCTTGACTGACTGTACATCAGCTCACAGACTTTTCAGAAGTCCCTTGCTTAAAAGAGGAGACCACTTTCATAATTTTGTTGTTTGATGACCATTGGTTGTGGATTGTCCCTGTGGTCACTTGTTTCACCCGAGTGATAGCTGCCATAACTCCACTGCCTTCTGGCCCACTGATCTGTAGATTTTTCCATGAATTACTAATTTCACAGAACTGACTGCTCCCATAATTTTGCTGATAGAAGTCCATTAGCTTGATGATTTTCTTCAAGGTCACAAGTTTTCCAGGAGTGACCACTTCCATGATTTCACTGGAAGAAGTCCATTGGATTGGCTCATGGATTTCCCAAGGGTCACTTGTTTCAAAGTAGAGACTGCTCCCATAATTTTGCTGATAGAAGTCCATTAGTTCGAGGATTTTCTTCAAGGTCACCAGTTTTCCAGGAGTGACCACTCCAAAGATTTCACTGCCAGAAGATTAATGGCTCACAAGTTTGTCATGGATAATTTGTTGCAGATGGTGGCTGCTTTCATGATTTGGTTGCCCCGATTCCGTTAGCTTGGGTGTTGTCTAGAGAGTCACTTGTTAATGCTGCATAGTCTGCGCCTCTCTCCACCCCGTTGGCCTTCTCCCTGATTGCAAACACCTCCTCGATGGCCTTCTTGAAGCAGAGAAAGTTGTAGTCGATCAGACCTGCAGAAAATATGCAGAAGAAAATATCATAACAGCTGAAGACCAGTCAATGATAGGCTTCCTAACATCCTTCAATAGCAGCCAATTACTACAATTCCACCATTAATGAAACGTAAATAGTGGAATGGATTGCAAGCAACTATGGTGGAAAAACATACATTATAACTGAAATGGCTCAAAAGGGGTAGTATTGTTAAAGGTCCTACAAATGTTTTTTTGGGGAAGGGGGGGGGGGGGGTTAAAGCCCCATACCTATATATAAAACTAGATGGAATTCGACTGCGCGCAGTCGAAAATGATGCCTCCGTCATAGAGCAATTTTACAAACCAAAGCAGAAGATTTTTTTTAATTCCAAGTTTAATTGTAATCCATTAACAGGCTCTCAGAATATCGCGATTACAAGCAAATTCTCATATACATATATGACCCTTTGATCTTTGACCTCATGACCCTAACATCTAGTCAGTTCATTGGCTCTGCAAGATGTCCTGAGTTAAATAGTAATCCATCTGTCAGTTCTAATGAGAATGCGTTCACAAGCTATTTTTGCATACATAATGAGCCCATGACCTTTGACCTTATGAACCAAGAATCTACTCAGTTCATTGGCTCTGCAGGATACATAAATGATCTAAGTTTGGCAGGAATCCATCAATCTGTTCTAATGATAATACGATCACAAGCTATTTTTGCATACATAATGAGCCTCATGACCTTTGACCTTGACCTCATGACCCCAAAATCTAATCAGTTCATCAGCTCTGCAAGTAACATACATGACCTAAGTTTGGCAGGAATCCATCAATCGGTTCTTGAGATAACGCGATCACGAGCTGTTTTTGCATACATAATGAGCCCTCTGACCTTTGACCTTTGACCTTGTGACCCCAAAATCTAATCAGTTCATTGGCTCTGCAAGATACATACATGACCAAAGTTTGGCAGGAATCCATCAATCGGTTCTTCAGATAACGCGATCACGAGAACGGGACGTACGTACGTACAGACGTACGTACGTACGGACGGACAACCCGAAAACATAATGCCTCCGGCTACTTCGTAACGGAGGCATAAAAATAATGGCAACATTACCAAATTGAGTAAAACCCCTATTTACAAAAAGGTAATTAATAGACCGATTTGACGAAATGAGGCAAACAGCCCTTTGCATGCTTTAGGGACAATTCAACATGAATTTTTACTCTTCAATTATTTCAATCAAAGGCCTTCAACGTCATTTATGCACCTCCACACTCCTAAAGAGCACTTGTAATGAGACCAGGGGGGTGTTTCACAAAGACTAAGATCGACTTTAAGTTGGACTTAACTATGGCAGGCCGTCCATGCCACTGTTTGCTCTCAACGTTTATTGGCATTGGTCTCTCACGGGACGTAAAAATCATGGTCACAAATCTACAGAATTTACATTTTTGGATAATTTATTATTGAAGGAAAAAATATTATCTAAAGATCATAAATCATAATTTAAGACCAATAGTGAGAGCAACCAGTGGCATGAATGGCATACCATAGTTAAGTCTAACTTAAAGTCGATCTTAGTCTTTGTGAAACACCCCCCTGGGCCGAGCGAGAATCTTTTTGTTTGGCTTACCTTGTCTGTCAAAGTTATCTTCTCTGAGTAAACATACTAGGGCAAGAAATTTGTTGACTTCTTTTAGGTAGAGTACAGTAGAATTGTTGAGCTTGATGATGGAGCTAGACTCAGAGTCGTACGCACTCTCATCTCCTTCTCTCTCCACACTGGATAAACAATGTTTTAGGATTGAAAAATAAAAGTTAAAAATTAAAAAAATGTAGGTTTTCCCAGAATAAAGTACATTGATCAAAGATGTTAAGGATTTAAAGATAAACAGTTATAAAAAAATCAACAAAAAAATCATAGGTTTTCCCAGAATAAACTACATAGATCAAAGATGTGAATGTATGAATTACTATGTAAAACCAAATAATTTTGTGTGCATGAACTTTTGTGAAATTTGCAAGTGGTCCAGATTTGTGAAACTTTAATGCCCGAAACAGAATTTGTCTATAGCAATCACACCACTAAACTTATGCAATTTGTAAACAATTTTTGCCACGAAAAGGATGATCATTACACATTCCTGAATAATTCATTTTGTAAAAGTTTATGGTTTTACTGGAAATGAAGCATTGAAAATGAACATATTTTTGTTTAGTCTACTTTGTAATTTGACGTTCTCCACATCCAGAAACTCACAAAGTGCAAGGCTGTACTAAGCCTATACACCTGAATCTGGGGTAGTAATATTTTACTTTGAGTTAAAGAGAAGGTTGAGTTCTGGGAAGATTTGTGAGTGTTATCATTGTTATTAAAGGTATAACAAAGTTTTGGTATGGAGTCATGAATTCGGTTCAAATGCGTTCCTACAATATTCATTGATCGTTGTCGCGATTGAAATCCAGTCTGAAGTTATGAAATTATTAATAATAAACTCTTTATGTTGTATAGCTCCCTCTCAAGGTCAAGATATTAATTTAGCTATGAAACAATGTTTCTTGACTAAAATTGACCAATTAGCTATTCCCGTTTGGAAATTATATATCACAACAACATATTCTGAGATTTTCGTGGTCGCAGCTACCATTGTACGGCCATAGGCGCTATTTGAAATTTATCAAAATTTACCGGGAGCACCGGTAAATTTTTATATTCAATTTCTCTCGAAAACAGAAGTGTTTTAGGGGCTAATTTTTTTAGTGCTTATAATACATCCACAGGGGCATCCAAATATATCAAAATTGTAAAGATTCACTATCCACCCAATTTTTCAAAATTTCCCAAAACTTTGTATTACCTTTAAGCAAGGGTGGAAGAATATCAGATAAAACATGTTCCCTAAAAAGCATGGCTCTTCAAATGCCTTCATATTCTAAATATGGCATGTAACATTGTACAAATCGGGACGGATTTTACGCCACGTGTTATTGTAGTCCCATATACATCCTTCTGTGTACAGTGCTTGTAACTTTACCAAGACTTGGCCAAATTTCTTATCATTGTGATGATTCCAGAACCTTGCAGTACACACCAATACTTATATGCTAGATGATCAACCTTTTCTGATCGATTCCACACCGTTTCTTTCACAATGCAATCGCATGACCAGAACTCAACTTTATCTTTAAGTGTAAACGAGTGTGTTTGTATAGTAGCTGCCTATATAAATGCACCTACTAATAGCTTACCCATAGATACATGAAACGTCAATGACAACGTCAATCATATCACAACATAACTCATAGGACTGCATGTCGACAGGAGAGCTGTCTGTGGCGATGTAGATCTTACTCACAACATCAAAGAGGAACGCTTTCTCTATCCCAGAGTTCTGTTCAAGGTAAATAGCAATAAAGAGAAATTAAAATAGCAATTAAGAGAAACTTATTATCAAGAGTATGATATCGACAACATACCCTTACCAACTAGCTCATGCTTCTAATCGAGACTTCTAAAGACATTATTCATCTTCTGAAATACCATGAGTTATTGTCAATAGTACTCTCGACCGTATCATATAAAATACAATCAATACGAGTCCCACCCATGCGGATGACTGAAGCCTGCGTTGTCTGTTAACATGCCCCTTCCCTTGTTCATAGATGCAGGTTATGTCAAGTGGAAAACACTCCGTCCCGCGGATAGGACGTTAAATGGAGGCCCCGTGTACAGAAGAGTCACCCCCCTTGCACGTTAAGAACCCATTGCACTATTTGTATAAGAGTAGGGGGAAACCCCGTTGTAATGGTCCACCTGCATACCCCAACCAGGCCGAGTATACGGCATCTGCAAGAATCTTCAGTATTGAAGGAGGCAGAAGAAGAAGAATTTTCATGATTTTTTTCTTACTATTGCCTGATGATTAATTTTATTCAATTTGTTTTAATATACAGTAGGCTTACGGTTGCACCATGTGAGAGAGAGGGGGGAGGATTGGGGAATCCTGAAAAGGACCGTCGGTAATCTTTCTTTCTTGAGTGTATGTGTAGTCCTGAAAAAGACTGTTGGTAATCTTTTTTGAGCTATAGTTCTAAGGAGAACTATAGCGCCGGTTGGAGAGGATGGGTAGTAGGAGGGGCTCAACGTTTTGAACAGGTTGACTATCTGTTGTCAGGATTACACAGTCCTTATCACAGTTCTGGAAAAAAAAATCTTTTCAGGACTACACATACACTCAAGAAAGAAAGATTACCAACAGTCCTTTGCAGGACTCCCCTATCCTCCCCTCCCTCTCTCTCTCACATGATGCAACCGTAAGCCTACTGTATATCTACATCACCATGCAAGCCGATACTTATAAGCAATTTCATTTATGTTAATCTATTTCTTTATATTTGTACAAGGCCTCTCCCTTTGCTCCCTTCTGTGGTGAAGAAGGGGCCTTAGCATAATCACTCACTGAAATGAGAATGTTGAGAAGGTTCTCCAGGGTGGGGAGCTGAGGGATGAGCTTCTGTACAACCTTGCTGAAAGCCTCAAAGATAGAGTGATCATAGATACTGGTCAGGTAGAAACTAAGAGAGGGAAAAACATAGAAAGGAAACGGAATCAAGAAATATGGATGAGCAATGCCAGTTAAAACTTCTACGACATATGCTACGGTGAGAATTACTTCACATTCACCGTCTTAAATGAACCAACTTCTGAATTTCAGCCCGGGACAAAAACACTACACTGGTAGATAACCCTAACCCTGACCCTCATAACTCCCAACCCAATTGCGACCCTAACCCCATATCTTTGATTAACAAAAAGAGTAAATACAGGGTCACCATTAACTAAGGTTACATGCACTGTACTCACTTGATTGTTTACCACAAAATCTCATACTAATTTGCCTGGTCAGGATGTGAGAAACATTTTTTTTCTTCTTTTAAATACTAAATGAAATACAAGTGATTAACTATTATATGCAAGATGTATAAGACATCAATGCTTTATGAAAGTATATTGGTGGTTCAAGGGTAATATGAGAGGCATTTTTAAAGCTGATACTCTAAGCAAATAAATGTCCCTTAATTTGGTACCTACGGCAAGCATATGTTATTTATAATTTTTTCAATTACATAGCATATCACCAAAAAAATCTGGCTACTCGAAATCCTCAATTGAAATGTCGAAAATATCCTCCTCTCTTTGCGTAGAAATCAGTCACGGCGCTGGTCTACTATATATGACATCACGTCCGGGAAAGAGTATATTCACGTACCCGGATGTTCCATAGCAAACATGTGCAGAGTGATACGATTTTCTGCTTTTTTTTGTTTCAAAGGCTGAAAAGTCTAATAAATCATAATTCTATGTACAATTCTTTACCTTCCCTTAGTACTTCATAGTATTAATATCAATTCCCCTTTTAAAAATTATGACATATACATGCCAACGATGTGCTATTAGTCGATATTTTCACCATGTAATTTTTGTTTTGGTGTTGAAATCGGCCCAGGCACGGAGTGAACAGCAGCTGTCTACCCATCACAGTTCATTACCATACAGCGATCTCCCGATGGTTTCTTCTTCCTTTTTCCCATGTCTTTCGCCTTCCTTGGCCCTGAAGATCCTTCTTCTACCAATTCTGACACCGGTAGTCAGGAGCAAGTCTTTGTTAGTTGTTTTTCTTAGCTGGCAACGTCGCTTTCATTCTCTTGCAATTGCCGATAAACATAATAACTAGCGCACGTACGTTCCATCACAAGCAAGCAGCGCCTAGAGCAGCGGCTTGGTCTTACCTCCCGATTCTGCTTGCTTCACGAACGTTCATGCAAGAGCCGCATCACTAGCCAAAATATTATAGAGGAAGCGCGCTTGCATGATCTCATTCAAGTTTGATATTTTACAACATAAAATGTTTAACTGGTACTGTATCCTTTTTTGAGGCAGTCACACACATCTATGATAAGTGCTATCATAGTTCTAGACCTATTCGTTTTACAAAATTGCTCCTGTATCTTATCTGATGACAACATAATGCATCCGCCTATTCATACATGCACGATTTAACCTTGTTTCCTAAGCAGTAAACTCGTCTTAAATCTCTACCAAATAGGTGAATATGAGGATATAAAAAGAAATCAGCGACTGGAAAATGTTGCTTCGTTATTCTTCATTCAAATGAAAACAGAAAATCCATCAAATATACTCCTTAACAACAACAAATCTAAGCTCTGACAAGATAGCATTTACGTAGGGATATCAATGCCATTCACTCTCACTGAGCCCATGAGTCCCGTTCGTGACGTCACAGATAGAGGCCCGACTCTACATGCACTTCCGGGTTTCAGACTAGATAGTTTGGTAGAGTTTACTCGCATAAATTCACCTTTCTAAACTTGTTTTTGTCAGTTATACACCATTTAGTGTTATTCTGGGGGTTAAAAGCTTTCTATTGATGTAATTATCTCAATATTTGGGATTGTCTTAGAGTATCAACTTTAAGTGGCTCATGTGCTACAAATTTAAAATATTTAGTTGCAAGCAGGTGATACACAAGAAATGACTTTGTGATGTTCACATTGCAAATTCATTTATTTCTTTTCCCATGACATTGAGTGGTTGAAACCAATTTCTACCATTATGGCTGTCTCTACCAAATAAGAAGAAAATCAGTAAATAGTATGGGAAAAGAAACCACTGCATAGAATCTAAACTGAATCCCAACACCTAACCATACCTTAGATGAATACACTCTAGCCCTGCATCGGCCAGATCCTCGTTGGCTCTCCGATGGATGTCTCGTTGCGTCTCGATCTTGTGGTCATCTGAGAGGCCGTCCACCTTGTGAATGAAAACCTTGAACTTGATGTTGGGGTTGACCTTGTACGCTCTTGAGACGGTCACGTGGAGCTTGGCAAGGGCGTCCATGTAGTCATCCTAGACATGATTGAGGGTATAAGTTTAAAGTAGTCACTTGAAGAAAGTTCACGACAACTGACAATCATGGAAAAATTATATATGGATGGAAAGATTTTCTCTTGAAAAACATGAATAATTTGCTGAAAAATCATATGGATATTATGGAAAGGGGTAAAATGCAATGTTGTGGCTAGCTGTGTCTCGCATGTGACGTCACAAATATTGCCGCTCTAAGGAGTACCGCTGAAGTCAGAAAATCTGGATCTCAAAATTAGCATTCTTGAGAGATGATTACCGCGGGCCCCAAACATATTTTGAAGAGGAAAGTTGTTATGTTGGATCAGTAAGGCTTCTCCTTCGCAATGATATGGATTTTGCATCAATTCAAAACACTTTTGATTCATGGGTGACTACTTTAAAGGTAAAAGATATACATTGCCACAGGTTTCCTCACCCATGCATTCTAGTAAAAGATTGATTGTTGGGAGTTCCAGTTGGTTTAATCCAATAATCCTTTAAAGATACAATGAAGCTGTGCATCTTTTAAATTAACAGGAAGCCCGAGAGTAAAAGCCTGGTTATTGCCATTTCTTACATGGTTTGACATTGTAATTCAGACTGTGAATCTGTTCCAAACAGCTGGAAAAACTTATAGGAATTTCTGAAGAAAAATGTGATAATCTATGACAGAAGGGCTGGTTTCTTGAATCCATCAAGTTTTAAGAACTGGGGACACGGTCATTGAAATATTGAAATAAGAGCTCTAAAACTTATATACATCCAAAGGGAATGTCCACAAACTTCGACAACTTTGAGAAACTGTTCCCAGGGAGGTGTTTCACAAACACTAAGATCGACTTAAGTTGGACTTAACTATGGCCGTTCACGCCACTGTTTGCTCTCCCTATTTACTGACATTGTCTCTCAAGGGACATACAAATCATGGTCACAAATCTACAGAATTTACATTTTTCGATAATTCATTATTGAAGGAATTTTTAAAATCTAAAGATCATAATAGTGAGAGTAAACAGTGGCATGAAAGGCCTGCCATAGTCAAGTCCAACGTAAAGACGATTTTAGTCTTTGTGAAACACCCCCTTGGTTAAGTATGCCCAATCAAACAGTTCCTTACCTGAGCATCAATGACATAGACGAGTGCTTCACAGGTACCGAAGATCATTTCAGAATCAAACGCTGGATCAAAGAAGTCCATCTGACCGGGGAAGTCCCAAATTTGGAACTGGACAAATGAACTGTTGTTGATGTCTGTCCATAGGAGTAAACAAAACAAAATTAGAACAAGGGAAACGCTCTCGGCGGTCTCGCCTGCATAACGCAATTCAATATGATAAACCAGAACGTCAATGACGTAGCGCTCATCCGCATCTCGCAACAACAAATATCGTAAATTTTATGTAGTACACTTTTGAACTGGTCAAAAAATAAAAATTTGATGCCCTGGAAGGTACATAATTTCATTTCATTTGCATAAAGTACCATAAATAATCAATGGAGCAAAATCTCACAATTCTGTGTAGAAGTTTAGTGTTCCAAATTTAGCTCTACCAGATAAGGCAAACCAAATCAAAATCGGTCAAGAAATGAGGGAAAAGAAGCAATTTTTGTTATTTTTGGAATAAATTTTGCATAAATTACCATAATTAATTAATGGAGAACAATTTCAAAATTCTGTGTAGATGTTTAGTGTACCAAAGTTAGCTCTATGATATAAAGCAAACCAAATCAAAATCAGTCTAGAAATGAAGGAGAAGAAGCCTTTTTTGTGATTTCGAATAAATTTGCATAAATTAGCATAGATCATGAATTTCACGATTCTGTGTAGAAATTTTAAATCCCCCTCCTAGCCCTATCATATGAAACAATCAGAATCAAAATCGGTTGAAAAATAACGAAGAAGAAGCATTTTGAAAATCTTGATGTTGATGCCACAACAAAGTCTAAGTTTGTTGACCTTAAATGACCTTTGACCTTAACTTAGTGACCTGAAATTCTACTAACATGATTGGGGAGACTTGATAACCCTATAGTCCAAGTTTCATTGACTAAGAACTTATACTTTCAAAATTATATCAAAAATTCAAAAACTTAACGTTAGGTTAAGTTTTCAATGATGATGCTACAACATAGTCCAAGTCTGTTGACCTGAAAAGACCTTTGACCTTGACTTTGTGATCTGAAATTCTACTCACATGATTGGGGATACTTGATTACCCTATAGTCAAAGTTTCATTGACTAAGAACTTATACTTTCAAAATTATATCAAAAATTCAAAAACTTAACCTTAGGTTAAGTTTTTGATGTTGACGCCGCCGTCGCCGTCGCCGCCGCCGTCACCGGAAAAGCGGCGCCTATGTCTCGCTTTTTTGCTACGCAGGCGAGACAAAAATGAGATGCTAGATTTTTTTCATATAAAGAAAACAAGCAAACAGTTCTTGTTACTTACAATAGTATAACGATTTTTGATGTTCACGATGAATTCTGATCATAAAGTCCACTTCACAATTATATCATTCTATAACATATTCACACCAGAGATATAAAAGATTGAACAACATTCAACTCAGCAGACAAATTTGTATAAACTCTGCATAAGTTGAATCTGTTGGGACTGCAAAATATATAGTTTTACTTATGCAAAATTTGTATATAAGCATAGTCAACTGTAGGAAAAAATCAATGATACCTCAGACAGAAAATGAAGAGTTAGCTAATGTAGGTCTCTTTGATTCACAACAAAATACACATTTTTATCAAGTACTTTATCTACATGAATCAAAGAAAACCTATCCAGATTGCTGGATTTGATTTAGCGAGAAGAAAAAGGCCTGGCCTACTGACACTAGGTTGGCCAGAGTGTTACTCGCAAAGTAAAGTATATTAAAAAAAAACTATTAAAAAAAAACTTTAGCTCCCGTCCTGGGGCATATAAATATACAAATGTCTAAAAAGATAAGAGAAAAAGGAGAAATAAAGGATTTAAGGGACAGACATATTCTCATTGGCTACTTTGTCTTACCGTCTTTTACAATCTTATTGGTGCTCTCCAAGAATAATGTTTCATTCGGGGACATCTTGTGAAAAACTACCTTCTGTATTGATGACTTTCCACTCCTGTACATAGAGAATAGAGACAAACAATAGTAACCGTTCTATTGGTAATTAGAAGTGTGACGGAGGTGAAGCAAGTTTTATGTAAAGAACTGGCACTGAATGGCACAGGAGTCTTGGACTTGCTCTCAACTTCATGTACACACTACATACAAAGATATTCCTAAAATTCTCCATTTAAGTGACTGAAGTTGTAAGCCTTTCTAAATACATCAATTAAAATAAATACAAAATTCAACCAAACTCTAAAGATTTACATATGGAGAACAGTAAGAAACCTAGGAGATCTGCTTGTGACATGCATTAAAAAAAACAAAAAAACAGTAACTTTAAAAGCATTTCTGGTGATACATTTGAACAATGGCAAGAAGTATTTTGACACGTACATTGTATGTTATTCACAAAATTGACTCTAACCATGAGTCTTGAGTCTACATACAATCAAACAAACATGCTATTGGATTATGTGTAGAATTTACATTTTCATCATCACAACAAAAATATTTGAGGAAATGCTACATAAGTTAGCTTACATCAAAATGTTCATGTCACTGTGTAGTTGGATGACTGCTAATATCAGTGTTACAGTAAAGTTTGGTACTAAAATGGAATAAAAACGGTGCTTATCAAGCGCTTTCCACCAAAGTCTCTAAGCGCTATTAATCAATTAAAAAATTAATAAGCATTTTCACATACCTTCTGAGCCCCATGAGCAAGATTCTTGGTCTAGCATCAGAGTCGGATACCTTCACTTCTCCATTGTGTCCTTCTTGAGAGTAGTGAAACTCCTGGGGAAAGGAGCCTACTACACAGTAGCGCTCGTCTCCTCCAAAACCTGATCCCTCTTCCAAAGAAGACTGCACAAAGAGAGAAAAATAGGGAAATTATCAAATTAAAGAGTATCAAAAAATGCACTGGTACACTGTTTACTCTTTCATCTACAATTTACATGTCAAATTGTTATCTCATCATTCTCATTCTCATACCTTGATGTTGGGCTTCAAGTATAATTACTTATATGCCCCTCTGCAGCAGGATTAATGTCTGTAGACTCTATGTAGGTCTACTGGGGAATGCACCTGTCAGAGCTTCAGACAATGCAACAGCAAGAAAACATTTCTTTAGGGCCACAAAGTTTGCAAAGGAGACCCTATGGTCGGCTTCTGTCTCTAAAGAGAGGAGCTGAACCGGCCTACCCAAATAAGAGGCTAATGAATGAAATTTTCGGTCTAGGACAATAGGGGCGCTGGTCCAAGAATAAGGATTGTCTTCATAAACGCGGACAGACGCGTCCGCAAATGTAATATCCGATCTGCGCGTTGGCGATGCGAAAAACAGATTTTGCGATGAATTTCTTATGAGCGATAAATCCTTGGGAAGACGGACAACCCATAAAAGTAGAGGGTAAACTTTTTTTTTTTCTTCAGCGGAATCCGTTTTTCGCAACCCGCAGAGCGCTGATGAAAAAAAAATGCAGACAATCCTTATTTTTTTAGGAGGCAATTTGTCCACGTTTATAAAGATATCCTCGTTTATGCCGACGATCCTGATTCTCATGTAGGACTATAGTAGGAGTGCGTCAAATTACGTGCAAAAGACAAACTTATGTCAATAATATGTCATGACGTTTTTTAAAAATCATCCATTGATCCAACACCAAAAGTCACCAAACAGTCAGACTTTTCTGTTTAGAAGTATCAACATATCTCATTGTCAATTTTAACGTAACACAGACACTAACAGCATGGTTGGTAAATCAGATGATGAAAATTGAAAGAATCAATGTCAACGAACAGATGAATGTCATGTCAATAAAAATAACAAATCAATCATCTGGTCATTCAATGATTCATCAATCATCAAATCAATGATCATAGAGACAGAGTATCATATACGACTTCACGTCATTCATAATTAAAAAACACATAAGTTTTAGGGTCTAGATCTATGTCTGCACTAATGATATCCTTACCATTTCAGAAACGCTATCTCCAGTCAATTAAAACAACTCTTCTTGATCCCACTTTTTCGATGAAAATTGCGCTGTCTCGGACAAGGCAGAGTATCAACGTCTTAGCTTTGCTTATCATGTGACATACCGTGCGTGACCAGAGTGAAAATGCCAATCTACTGAAGAATATTTATCAAATAAATACATAATGACCAATTCAAGGATCATTTGATGACTGAAATTATTATTTTACTATTATAATATTTATTAATAATTTTATAAATGCTATAATATACCTAAATTGAATAAATGCACTACATAATGTTTTCATTTTCTAAGACTATGAAGATTGACCTCTTCGGGACCTTTTCATCAGCTGCGAACGAATGAAAGGATCCCCTGTTTTGGAAAATCTCACCCCTACCGGCTGGCGACGAATGGACTGCGCGTACCGTTCGACTCTTCGTGTAGCTCTCGCGCTCGATCGAGCTTGGACGACACCTCCTTGATTTGCGGCCTTAGCTTCCCCATCGCTTCCGCGCGCCGCGAACCGTTCGTTTCCGTACGGATGTGTATAAAGCGGATGTGTACGTGTATGGGAAAGTGATAATGGTATGTTTTGCAAAATCCAAACGTGATCGTGCAATTTGTCAACTTCTTCAAACTCTCATAACCTCACGATTTGATTGAGGGCTGGAAACCAAGGGAGGAGCAAGCAGAGTTGGATGTTGGGAGCCTCTCAGATTTTGGTATGGCTAAAAAGTTGTTCTTGCCCAAGATTAAAGAATAGAACCTTCAACCTGAGCAGAAAATCTAGGAATAAATTTGTAAACAATTTGGGTGGGACTTGATAAATAGACAGGCCCGGGTGCAGGGTGGTGCAGGGTGGTGCATGATCATCATGTCTTGTATTTTGTGTAATCTGTCTAGATTTATGTCTAGATTCTAGATATCGCTAGAGTGACTTACACAGTCTCTAGATCTACTCGTCTCTAGGTCTCTAGATTTTGAGCCTGCATTTATATAGAATATACCTGTTAGTGTTGGTGTCACTTCTTTGCTGGTCCAAAATATCTGATGAGTGATGTGTAACTTTGATTTATACAAAAAATTATTAAGTAGAATTAGAAATATGTTGATAGATCTACTTAGGAAACCACCCATTGACATTGATCAGTTGATTAGGTGTTGGGTTCCGGATGTGTGGGCACACACTCACTCTTAGTCGTAAACAAATATAGTTTGACAAGATCTAACCTGTCACTGTTTAATTAAAGAATATGTTGTTGATGAGATGGAAAGAAGACATCAATTTCTGATCAATAACTAGACTATGACTGTTGCATTGTCATTGAATTGAAGGGCTTCTTTGTACAGCTAACTAAGCTAGGTGAATAAGTGGTTTCCAATGTCACAATATTGCCATTTCGCTTGTTCTTTTGTTTCAAATTAAATCATTTAGAAGAGGATTGTCGTTTGGGTTAATTGAATTTTTTGTATTTTTTAATTTTCATGATTTTATATTTTAAAACTAAAAGATGAGCTACACATGTAAGTGAGAATTTTTCTTAGACATAGAAATGTTGTAATGTAGTCAAAATGTAGACATTGTCATTGAGTTAGATTTATTGTATTTGTAAGACTTGTTTTTTGTGCCAAAATTGGCAATTATTAGAAATGTAGTAAAGTCTTCATTTATTCCACTCTCATTTATAGTCTCATACTTACTCATTGATCATTTGCATTGCAAATTTGATGAAATAAATCTCTGCAACATTTTGCCATGGGCTTTTTTTTTGCATTAAAAAACTAAAAAGAATGCATTGCAATTATAATAATATATTGTCCACTGATTCATCCCCTATCCTGCATGTCATGGTAGCCCCAGAATCTTGTCTTTTTGTGTTGAGCAAGAATAACTCAGGTCTGTAAAAGTTTTGGTGACTTATACCCTTTTCAAACTGCATTGATTTTCATCGGATGCATCCGGACGCATCCGATGAAAGTGCCAGTTAGAAAGCAACAAAGGAGAAAAAGGCGATTAAATAGCCGATGAAAAGAAGAGAAATAGGCGATTAAATTCTCCTGCTCAAGAGCAAGAGAAATTCTCACTCTATCGGTGTGACACCGATGAAATTGCCAGTTAGAAAACGCTCGGGAGAAAAAGGCGATTAAAACAGCGATTAAAATGGTCAAAGGTCGCAGTATACGCGCGCTTTATCGTAACCAGCTGTGTTTGTTGACTTATGGTTGAACATGCTGCATGCTAGCTAGATGGAGCGCAGGCTTAATAATTACGTAATAATTCTTCACTTCCGGCAAGGGCTCGCCACAGCGAGTGAATTTCACCGGCAGTTAGAAACCGACAGGGGGAAAACTGCGGTTTCACCTTTGTTTACATAAGGAAAATTCAATCGGTATTTTCATCGGTGTGACTCCGATAGAGTGCAGTTAGAAAAGAGTATTAGTGCTGTGTCATGATTTTCAAAGGCAATTGTTGTGTGGAAGTGAACATGCCCAGTGTTCTTTCTTGCGCTCTATGTCTGCAATGATTTACCAGTTCATTTTACATGAACTTCAAAATTATTGTTTAAAAAAAAATACATTTCAAATTATGAATGAAGGATGGCAGGTTGCCATCTGGAGACTGAAAACAACATTGCCTAAATTTGGAGCTTTTGAAATTTTACAGGCACCTTATCTTTTATTTTATTTTATTTTAATTTTATTGTTGCTGTTGTCATTTTGCATCATTGTGTGGTACATCTACATGTACGTCTCAGTTAAATTTCATTATCGTGATTTCTCGAGAACCACTTGGGATATGAACTTCAAACTTGATAGTATGTATCGCATTTACCATAGGAAGACAATCTCAGTAGATTTTGGAGTAACTAGGTCAAAGGTCATAGAGGTTAACTTATGAAATTCCAGCTATTAGCCTCTTATGCAAAATATCTAGAACCACTTGGGATATGAAGCTCAGACTTGGTGATAATATGTATTACCATAGGTCAAGTTTGGGTTGCAAAGGTCAAATGTCAAATATTACCAAAGTCAATTTTTGAAATCACCGGTTTCCAGGCGCGTAGCCAGGGGGGGGCGGTGGGGGCGGTCGCCCCCCCCAAAACGCCGGCCAAAAAAAAAAAGAGAGAGAGAAAGAGAAGAAAAAAAAGAAAGAGGACGTAGGAAGAAAGAGGGAAAAAGAGTAGAGAACGGTACAACGAATCGTCAAAGCTTCCGCGCTTTGCGCGGGAAGGGGGAGACTGAGTTTAAATTAAGGATTAAGAGTCGGGAAAGGTACAACGAATCGCTTTCTTTCTCTAATAATTGAATGAAACGTCAAAGCTTCGCGCGAGAGGGGGGGGGGGGGGGACAGAATCCAGACAGGGATTAAGAGTCGGGTAAGGTACAACGAATCGTCTTCTTTCTCTAATTATTTAATGAAACGTCAAAGCTTCGCGTGAGAGGGGGGAGGGACTGAATTCAGACGAGGATTATGAGTCGAGAAAGGTAGACCGAATCGTCTTCTTTCAAAGCTTCCGCGCTTCGCGCGGGAAGGGGACTGAATACAGATAAGGATTAAGAGTCGGGTAAGGTACAACGAATCGTCTCCTTTCTCTAGTAATATAATGAAACGTCAAAGCTTCGCGCAAGAGGGGGGAGGGACTGAATTCAGACAAGGATTACGAGTCGAGAAAGGTAAAACGAATCGTCTTCTTTCAAAGCTTCCGCGCTTCGCGCGGGAGGGGGGAAACTCCCCCCTCCCTGCACCCACCCCCCTAGGGAGCGCGCTTCGCGCGCCCTTAAAGTGATTCGCACGCTTCGCGTGCTCACTACCGCCCCCCCTAAAATGAAATCCTGGCTACGCGCTTGCCGGTTTCGGCCTTGTTATTCTGAGATCTCAAGAACCACTAGAGATATGGGGTTCAAACTTACATTTTGGGCTACATGTACCTTAGTTGGTTAAGATCATTGACATCTGAGTATACATACTTTAGGTTTTTTGTTTTCATTGTGATATATGCCACAAACTATTTCACATTTGTCTTCTTTTTTGCATGCTTTAATTTCTGCCTGTATCAAAAAGTTTAATGCGCATTCATTTTCATTAGATTAATTCATTTATTTTTAGACAACTTCCATTGTTATACTATTTTAAGAATAAGTGATATCAGTTAAAAAGCTATTTCCTATGGGAGCTTGGTGGGTGCTGTATTAAGCCTATGTGAATGAGAGAAGTCAGTAGTCAACAGGTTAATATATATGAGTTCAGTCCCTTAGTTACTTTACTTTTGTTTTACTTTTGTTTTACTTGGATAGATACATGTAGACACAAATCTGTCGGATGCTGATTTGCCCCTTGTCATGTTTTGTAGTCTTTGGTTTGGTGCAAAGTAACTTTAAGCAACCTGTAATTATACTAGTAAAAATGCATGTAATTAAATACTGGTAATATGTTTAGGGCAATATATATTAATAAATAAACTATTTATTAGCAAGCTTCCACAGTCCACATTTACCTATACTAATGGGTATTTGTTAGTGTCAATCTGAGATTCACCAAATCTTTCCTGCAGATGATTTGATATTATTTGCCAATTTTCTTTCCAAAGCATAATCAAATTAAACTATTTATTTCCCCGTAAGTTCCATCTCATTTCAGACTAATGCATTGTTCTATCCCTCTGTGTTGTGTCATTTCTCCTATCTGTAGGCTTGTTGGTTGCATCCCAGCGACCTTGTCCCCGACTCACCAACTCACTCTCAGCATGCCACAGAACTTCATCGTATGTTGCCACTAAAGCTAGCCTCATCCATTTTAGTTGTTGGAAGAACGTTTGCATGTTTCATTCGCTCTGCACTGTCAGACTTGTCAGTCCATCACCACTCACTTTTCTCCTGTTTTTGGTTCACTTTCTTTTGACCTAACGTTCCAAAGAATGTCATCTCATTTGCTGAGTCCGCCCAAAGGTAGGTGACACATTCTTTTTACAACACCTTTTGCTTTGGTTTTGTTTGATTGTTTCAAGGAATGTGCAGTACAAGTAGTTAAAATAGAAAAGAATAACCTGAGTGCAGTGTCCAAATCTGTGTTTATCAATTATCATAACCACAAAGACAGTTACTTTACATGTTTTAAAAGTGCTTTTAAAACAAATTTTGAATTGCAGTTACATATTTTTGTCTGCCCCCCCCCCCCCCCCCCCTCAGTATCGTAATATTAATTGTGTGAGTTAAGCACTCGAGGTACGTATATATATTTCACCCAAATGTATTGAATTTTATTGTCTGTGGCCAGTTACTTGCACTGGAATGCATGACTGATATTTTTTGCCAACAAAGGTGGTACTAACCCTGCTCTAAGTTTAAAACTCCTAGGATTCATTGTATAGCTACCGGTATACAATTAGCAATTCATTTTCTCAAGTCTGAACTTTGTATATAACAAAACGTAGCTACGTGTAGCTAAACTCCTGTTTGAGCATTGATTTTAATGAATAGTTGGAAACTCAGTAAAGAATCAGCATCCCGTGCACTCTAGTCTGAAGAATCTGAATTTTTTTATTACACAAAAATGTTATAACTGGGCGGGGCTTTTCGTGTGTGCGCACTGATCATTGGCCAGCTGTCATGTCATGTGACCTCTTTGAAATTCGCTTCTTTCTCAACGTTTTTTAAATATGATATTAAATCTGTATGCTCCTTTTGTTGTGTACGAGTTGTATACAATGATTCTTTATACAACGTTTTGTATAAATTTCTACTGAACAGGCTATAAAATATAAATCAGTAATTGATGAATAGCCAACAATGTTGGCAGTTAACCTTATTTTTAGTCAACCTTAGAGTTAAATTGTTCGTTTAAAAAAATATGACATGTTCTGCTCAAGATCAGGATGTTCTGTGTGTTGTATAGAATTTCTGTCTCTGGGTGTTGGTTTACTGAAAATTAATGAAATGGTTTGTTTGTACTGGTTTGGAGTTTGTTGTTTCTAAGATGTGTTCACACTGCCCTTGATATCCTCATACTGAGTGTGGGGTGGTGTAAACACATCTGCAATGAATATGCTTTCTTAAAACTTGGTCAATGTCCAGGCTCGCAAATTACTTGAAATTGCACCTGTAGGTTTGCTGATATACTGTTCTTTTTGGCAAACAATTGCATTTATTGACTTATCTTTGATGATTTGGAAAGAAATATTGTTGTTTGGGAAGTGGTATACAAATTTATGCCCCCAATGTGGAATGTTAACATTTCTATGAGTAGTGTTTTGGTTCATTTGGTTCATTATTCTGTACAAAGCTTACAAAATATACTGCAATATGTGCGTATAACAAAAAAAGTGTACCCATCTTTGGCAACTTCTAATTATAAAGTTATAACCTATGTGATATTCAATCATATAGCATTGTAAAGGGTAACTTATACCCTGTCTATTGATGACGTATTCATAATTGTGCTACCATGGATGACTGAGTAGCAGGATTTTCAAAAATTATTGTCAAAATCCACCAGGTTTGCCTTAAAGGTAATACAAAGTTTTGGGAAATTTTGAAAATTGGGTGGATAGTGAATCTTTACAATTTTGTTATATTTGGATGCCCCTGTGGATGTATTATAAGCACTAAAAAAATGAGCCCCTAAAACACTTCTGTTTTCGAGAAAAATTGAATATAACAATTTACCGGTGCTCCCGGTAAATTTTGATAAATTTCAAATAGCGCCTATGGCCGTACAATGGTAGCTGCGGCCATGAAAATCTCAGAATATGTAGTTGTGATATATAATTTCCAAACGGGAATAGCTAATCGGTCGATTTTAGTCAAGAAACATTGTTTCATAGCTAAATTAATATCTTGACCTTGAGAGGGAGCTATACAACATAAAGAGTTATTATTTATAATTTCATAACTTTAGACTCGATTTCAACCGCGACAACGATCAATGAATATTGTAGGAACGCATATGCTTCCGAAATTGTTAATTTGAACTTAATTCATGACCCCATACCAAAACTTTGTAATACCTTTAAAGCAGTGAATGTGGATCGAAAGCCATTATGTTTGTGTTAACTCATTCCAGACACAATTGATCACTTATTTACAAAATTGACTACTAAGCATGAGGCAGTTGAAAAGAAATGGTGTTGATATCATTTCAATCACAAGGAAATGTTTATTACACACAAAATGTATGATATTCTCTTTGTTATGATGATTACAATCTTGACTTCATTTGCACCTCTTTTTTGAGGTAACCCTTCTCATTGAGTGATACAAAATTGATAAAGTTTATTTGGGATTTATCTTTTTTATATGAAAATCTATTGTCAATTTCTTTGATACTTATCATATGTGTTCTTTCTTCATGAGACAAGAAGTTAACAGGCTGTTCAAAATAATTTTAAAAGGTTATTCTATGGATTGAAACAAGCCTAGATACAGTACATTGCATCATTTTAAACAATGAAGCACCAAATCACAAGACAAAATTTAAGTTTTAAAAGGATTTAAGACCAAAGAAGCACATGCATATATGGCCTGACCACTTGGTACAAGGCGAATTTCAACAAATTTGTTAAAGACCCTGGTGCTCACTCACCTGTAATAATAATAGTAATATTAATATTAATATGTCTTGTTTACCCAGGGTAGCCTCATCAGTATTCATACTGTTCTCCCTGAGGGCCCTTCAATCATATCATTACCCAGGCTTTACCTGTGGCAGAAATATTATGACTAGGGTATGATTTTACAGAAAATAAGTTACTCTCTATCATGACATACATTTCAAAGTCATATTGGTTATGAATTTTTAATTATGAGCTACCAAAGTTGGGATACGCACTGTATTCAGTTATGCTAGTGAAGCTAAATAAAGACCATACATGTAGCATAATTTCCTTTCTGAAATAGGTTAACAGGCTAAAAGCCCTGTTAAAAGTAGAAATTCTTCTTATAAGCTATAAGCCTATTCTCTCTAAATAATTCATCATTTAGATGATGATCATTGATTTTAAATTTTCTAAATGTTTTTTTTTTATTGCTTAACAATTAACAATGAGTTCCCCCATTTCTTAAAAAAGGGTGACTCTGTAAAGGATATATAATATGGTAATAGTTTTCTTCTAACTTGGTCGCAGAACTTGATTTCTGGAAGGAAAGTAAACTTTAAACAGTACATGTGACACATTCTGTTGAAAACCAAAGAGTTTGACTCAAATAAGACTGAAAATATTTCAAGGTTGGGTAGATGTAAAGTTTGATCGAAGATGAGATGAACTGATCGGTGAACTTTTAACCCTTCTTATCAGCAATAAAACAGCAATTAATAGATTTTCATGCTAGACAGTGGTTAGGATTATAACTCTAGCTCATATTTAGTCATGTATTGGCAGACAGTAGACACAGGGGTAAGAATATGCACATGTAGTTTACAATGAGATTTACATGCAGAATATTTATGTTATTGAATCGTACATGGAAGGGTTAAATTTGATCTTCATATCTTCAAAACTCACTATTTAAACTAAAAAAATTAATCATAAATCTTGGTAACAATTGTGTGATTGTATGCTGACTTATCTTAAGCAAACTCAACTCTGTAAGTACCATGTTGCACTCACTGACTCAGCATTGTCACTGCCTGATAAAAGTTTTTCTTATCATTGTGATATCAACTTTAATTGCTTTTAGATTTCTCTGGTCTAGTATTTACACACAGTATTAATACATAGAAAACTTATAGCTGAATGCCAGTTTGAACACAAGCTAACTTCTTTGAGATGATAGTATTAAAAATAACACTTGTTTACATTGGCAATATGGAGGAAGTACATGTACATTGAACATGTACAATGTGTTATTAAAAAATTGAAAAAATATGTCCCTCTTCAGTTTATGATGTACATGTTTACAGACCAGCCCTATATTTAGACTATTTTATGGCAACACTTTGTAACGTGGCTGTTTGTACTTGCATGCAATTGACACATACCGTTAATCAATGAAAAATATGGAGATAATTAAAGGGGCACATGCCCTCAATCCAGTCACAACAATTAAAAAAAAAAATTGTAGTCACAGGAGCCCGTCTTGATATTGATGTTGTAAAAGTGGGATTTTCTCACATTTCTCATATTGGAACTTTTTTTCTTCAGTACTACTATGATATCCTTCCAAACTGACATTACAAAAAATGAGAAATCTCACAAATAATTTTGTTGCTCTTTACAAAAACTCAATCTGAAAATACTTGAGATGATATTACATGTACATTTACTGTACATGTACCGGTATCATACCTGCCAACCTTTCCGAATAAACCGGAATTCATTTTTTGTACAGATTTACCGCGTATTGCTTTTTACACTGCCGCTGCATGTGTGAACGCCTGTTAAGGGTACAGATTTCTTATTTTTGAAGGCATACCGTGCTAGAAATTCAATTTTTAATTTCAAAAGTTGGCAGGTATGATGTGTACTGATAAAGCCTACAGTTTGTGTACTGTACATGTAGGTGTAGCCTACTGATGGCCATATTTCACCTGTATTAACCATTTGGAGGCCAACCATGGCTAGCTGATCTGCCCTGGGGATGTTTAAAAGGGTGTGCATGTAGAAGATGATCCACTTCTAACAAGATACTGGTAGTATAATGCAACCGATCCCAGGTGAAATATGGAACTTGTTTGTTTATGAGTACAGGATGTCTCATAATTAGGACAGCTGATTGCCAAGCTCATGTTACATGTCACAAAGCAGCGGACATTTTATCAGGCAACTTTGCAGACTGATAAACGGATCATTTGCATAGTTATGTTTTTTGAAAGGTAGACCTGCTGAAATCATGCTTTGTAACACCTTTAAATCATATTGAAAATAATTTAACTGTTTACTGTGGTTTTATGTTACAAGAAAAAACCTTAGTAGATACTAGTTTTAAGAATGACAATCAACATTAGGGAAAAAGTGTTTGTACTGTGGTTCAAGCATGGAGGAATGAAACATTAAAAAGAACAGCACATTAACAAAAAAAAGGCTTCTATATTATGTAGGGCATACATCCATGTACATGTAGTAGATATTATCTGTAATTGAAATGTTCTATTATTTGCTTTTGTTCTTGTGTAATTACACTTCTTGTTTTATACATTTTTTCTTCTTCAGTACCGGTATTGTACTTTTGTCTGCTTTTAAGTGTAATTTGCCATTTTACTATATGACAGGAGGCTGAATAACCCACTCTGTACACATCAGATTTTTATGTACACGTTGTGTAGCTTGTCACTGCTTGTGGACTAACCTCCCATATAATGTAGTGGCTAACCCTGTGCTAATAAACAGTCTGTGATACAATGCAGGACATGATGAATGTCTGTATAGAACCAAAGGAATTATAGAGCTAGCTGACCTCCATTCCAAACCCTCTGAAGACTCCTTTTGTCAACATAATCATGACTTGGAAATCGTTAAATCTGTTAAAGGTAAAGATCAGTTCTGGTCGTGCGATTGCATCGTGAAAGAAACGTATGGAATGGATCAGAAAAGGTTGATCATCTAGCATATAAGTATTGGTGTGTACGGCAAGGTTCTGGAATCATCAAAATTAGTGCTGTAACATCACGGATATCTCCAATTCCGTTTAACCGCTAGTCAAAACCGGACGGTTTTCGGTTTGACGATTTAAAAAAAAAAAAAAAAAAAAAAAAAAAATTGTCCGTGTGAAAAAGCGGGAAGGACTTTCATTTAACTGCGAGGTGCATTTCAAGGCGCCGATTTGTGCTTGTGAACTTGTCACAAATAATAGTAACAATGTCGTTTTTAGAAGAATGTGTAAGATCATTAATGTAAATTAAAAACAGTAGAGAATCTAGGATAGAACCTTGTGGTACGCCGTGTGTAATAGAAGAAAAATTTGAGGAATTATTATTATAAACTCCATATTGAGATCTATTACACAAATTACTTTCAAACCAAGATGACAGACAAATTGGAGTGTTGTTCTAGTTTCTGAGTGGTGAGTCAACACACAGATTACTGAGCTGGGAGACATTGCCAGGCATAGTGCCAGGTGGAGAGGCATAAATCGAAACTTAAACAACAACAAAAAAATAAAAAAAAAATAAATAAAAAAAAAACGGGAAAACGGTATCCGCCATGGGCGGTCGGATACCGGACGGTTAAACGTTTGACTACAGCACTAATCAAAATGATAAGAAATTTGGCCCAGTCTTGGTAAAGTTACAAGCACTGTACACAGAAAGATGTATATGGGACTATGCAACACGTGCGTGACACATGCGTGATATCTATCAGGTCCAAATATATCAATTAGTAGGCGGTTTCCCGGCAAAATTTGTATCATCACGTATTACTCAAAACATATTCTTTCACATGATTGGTAATAAGAGCTTCCATTTCATTTTTTTGAGAGGGGGCGTTTCCAAAACTGGTATTTACCTTTGAAAGTACTAAGTGATAGATTTATTGCAAGTGTATAATATTTCTTTGTTGTCTTGGTTTTTTATGTGATGTAGTGTCAATTTCCATCTAATAACTTATTAAAAATTCTCCCTACATGTACATGTACATTACATGTACTGGCACTGTATGTGTAATTGTGTACAGACAGACTTATGATTAGAAGTATTAATGTAGGTTACAGTGTATGCATCTGGTGGACTAACTGAATGTACATGTACAGGTGTAGGTCTACTCTTATTGGATCTTAGGGAGCTGATGTAACAAACAGCAAGTTGTGAGATTTAAAAGTTGATTTTGAACCATGATCATAATCTTACATTTTTGTGTATGACTCAAATTCTAACTTATTAATACACCTGTATTATAGTGATATGTGGATCATGATTTTGTATTTCTCTAAACAAATGATTGTTATAATTAGCCATGCATTCTGTGTAGAAAAATGAGAGAAACAGGTTATAATGTAAAGCAAAAACTGATTGAAAAAAATGAATTTTTGAAATTGTGATCACAACAACACAAATTGGTACAAAGTTATCTTGCGAGCTCCCCTCCCATTTGCCCTTTACTAAAAACTTCATAAATATAGGTTTTCCCTATAGAAAATGTTCAATCATACATTCACCCTGATTTAAGTTTTCATGCAACCCCTGAGGAAAAAAAAAGAAGCTATTCCATCATTAATAAATAAGAAAATGTAACTTTTCTGTACAAAGCAAATTGAAGAAGAACTCGCAAGATTCGTCAACGGGTTTTCCAATAAGTGTTTCAATAATGAAAATTTCTAAAATTCATAACTTTCCTATTTCTTATTAGACATTGCTCATACTTTCACCATTTGTTTCTCTCCTTTTCTGCTTTTATTAAAACAAACTAAATATTAGGGTGGACTGCCCCTTTAATAATTATGATGGTATTCTATACTGTATACATGTATGTACATTACTCATTAGTACCTTATACCTGTACATCTATGATGTCTTTATGTGTAGAAAAATATTTGTAGCTCTATTCAGACTTTAAAATGTACATACATAAAACAGATGTGTTTTTTAGGAGAAAATTATTGCGTCCTGAGGCCAGAATATGCACGGTAGAATATCAATATTCCACTGCCCATCCAGGGAGCAGAAAAGTTTGCTGACCTCAAAGCCTGATTACATACAGCTGTTGTACAGCAGTGGGTGTGTGTGTGTATTTATGTGTGTGTGTGTGTGTGGACGCAGGATGGTCATCTAACCTCACACTGCAGACTGATATGTATATGATAATATTCATGAATTCTTAAAAATTCAATAGAAGCTACATGTATAGGCTTTAATACGTGTACAGTGTACATGCCACAGTGGTAATCTATAAAAAATAATTTGTCAAAGGCACGGTTGATTTGAGATAATTAATCTATCCTAAAATGGCTAAAGCAAGGTCACCCGTACACATGTAATTTGTAAGACGATATGAGAGTGGACCTACAGTGAGTAGGTCCACATAATCAAGTAATTATCCATAGCATTTGCCACCGTTATAAATTGCTTTCATTGCCTACAGCTACAGGTATTACATAACTGTCTGCCAAATCATTAGACATGAATCTCAAGTATATTTGTCTACTAGTACATGTATGTACAATTGATCAGATGACCTGGATGACATTACAATTCTTTGGTGGTGTATGTTATTTGACATAGGGTAAAAATGCAAGAGAGGCGAGAGCTATGAGCAATGTGGCTCTGGAAAGGCTCAAAAGGGCTCTGAAATTTTAAACAGAGCTATGGTAAAAATATGGTAAGATGTATTACAAATTAATCTCTGCAAAGTAACCTCACTTGTACAATTGAAAAACAATTGAAAATCTCTATAGTAAGAGCTCCATTAAAACACAAATATAATAACTGCCAAATACATGGAATGCTTGCAGTGAAATCATACTTCAAGAAAAATTGTCTCAGAAGGTTTTGTTGTACAAATTCAAATCTACAGATTATCACTGATGAGGCCAGCCTGGCGAAGGGATAGTTTATAAATACTGAAAAATAGATGAAGATGACCCTTTTTAAAGGATTAAAAACTGTTTATTTTATCTGGACATGAAGTCACAGGTGCAGTGTTGAAATATCTCCCCTTTAAGTCTTGATGGGTCTTCATAACATTATCACATTCTTTTCAGAAAGCCTTGTGGGAAGATCAGGGGCAAGCTGATATTTCCTGGCTTAAAATCAATGTTAACCACAGCATGTGCTAGCTTGACTAGACAAATTTTCATTTTCATGTCTGGATTTTATCTGCCATGATCTTAATTAGGATAATAAATATTTCTTGAAGATTGCTTTCTAATTTGAGATGGATTGATATTGACCAAACAATGTCTGCAACTTTTCACCACCGGGTAAAAATATTATGCAAGTAATGAGACAGTAAAACTACATTGTACATAGTGAGGTGAAAGATAGATTCTACTTGTATTTCCAATTCAGATTGTATAATTTTGTTCATTTTTAAAAATCCTCTGAAAGAAATATGTTACCTCTATTTCAAACTGATCATTTGTTTTCTTCTTTACTTGGAAATTGAAGAATTAAATGAATTGTAGATTCTTTCCTCAGACCTATAAATAAACAATGTACTGTATAGGATGTGAAAGCAAGAGCGCCACCTTTTGTCACAAAAGAGAGATGGCATTTTGTTTTAAACTGTATGCAGGGCGTCTGTAATGGTACATGCCATGTAGGAATATTTCTGATAGACTTGTCTACAATTTACATGTACAAATAAGGAGCAAGTTTTTCTCTCTCTTCTCTATAAAAATGAAATGCTTGTGAGGCCTTAGCTACGGGGAAATAACCTCTCATTCCATTTTTTTAAAGGTTAGATAGCAGAGGGAGAAAAAAAAGAAAGAGGGAAAGGAAGGAATTTTTGTGAACAGAATTTGTTGTGCCATTATATTAATTCTTATATCCTCCCTTAAGTTGCTCTTCGTGGCCTTGTTCGCTGGTGTTTCAATATTTTGGCTGCCATTCCCCCCCCCCCTCCCCCAAATGATACCAGTTTCCTAGAAATCAGACTTTTAAAATCATATTTTCCAGGAGCTCATTGATTTACCACTCATTCTTAGCCAGTTCCGATATTTTCTAGAATTTTTTTTTCTTCATTATTCTAGATTTTACTGTGTAGTTAAGTTAAGATTTAGTTTTGTAAATCATATTTTTCAGATTGTAATTTGCTAGAACTATTTTGGGAGAACAATATCATTGAATACTCACAGTTTGAGGAACTTTTTTTTCTTCATGAAATTGAGTTCCAAAGTCAGAGGACAAGTGAGATTTTTTTTTCTTTGATTAGGTTTTTGGATAATTTGGATTCTAAAACTTTATGGAGCTTACAGTAGCTGCAATTCAAATCTAGCTCACATAGGCGTTCATTCAGTCATTCACTGTTTTTCTCACAGAGATGTTGTTTATGAGCCCCTCAGAATGTAGCCGAGCATAAAAGCCTTTTGTCTATGAAAGGACAGTTGAAGTGTTTCACCGTTATTGATTGGGGGAAGTAAAAGTGGTAAAGGGGGTTACTCTTTACCGTTAGTTCTCTTGTTCTTACCTGTGGTCCCCAAGGCTGGTCTTACCACAATGGACATCGTTTAGATCTCTTGTACATTTGAGGGCGCGTTCATGCTTGATTTTGAAGGTAGAATGAGCGATCTGAAACGCTCATCGTAAACGCTCATCGTGATCGCAGTTCCACGGTGTAGCTGTTCATGCTTACTTCTCTGGCTCATCCAGGCAATTCTCCTTGTGTGGCATTTTGTGACCTTCACTGTGCATGCTACGTAGACCCACTAGAGGTCAGTTCGTTGACCCCATTTAAACGCGTTTACAATTGTAAACGCATCTTTTTGTGAGTTTACGATCGGCGTTCGTGATCGCCGTTTTTCGGTGATTCTACAAAAGTGAGCATGAACGCAAGCGTGTTTTAAACTAAACACGTAACAGATGCCTGATTCTGGCCGTCAAAATCAAGCATGAACGCGGCCTTAGTATTACATGCATGTAGACCCTCTATCTTGAGCACCTTGTGGAGTTTGTATCGTAGCTTCATGGAGTCTGTTTTTGAAAGTCTTGGAATATACTTGTACTTTTGTCTTTAAGTTTTGGACCAGTTGATCAGATGAAAGGTGTCTTGGATATATTCAGTGAGTAATTTTATGTGCATAATATAGACTGAGCCTGTACAAGTCTTTGTTATGGTTTAACCTGTAGTGTACCAACTACAAGTGTACATAATTATGTAGAACCTTTAGAGTGATATTTAGGCTGTATACTTCTATACCGGTAGACAGTCTTACTGAAAAACTTGAGACATACATGTACTTCTTTCTTTTAAGTTTTGGACCAGCTAACTTAAAGATAAAGACCAGTTATGGTCATGCGATTGCATTGTGAAAGAAACATTGTGGAATCGATCAGAAAAGGTTGATCATCTAGCATAAGTATTGGTGTGTAGGCTATATACTGCAAGGTTCTGGTATCATCAAAATGATAAGGAATTTCGCCCAGTCTTGGTAAAGTTACAAGCACTGTACACAGAAAGATGTATATGGGACTATGCACATGTGCGCGACACGTGCGTTTATCTCTCACACACCAATAGATAAACTAATTTACCAAATATATCAATTAGTAGGCGGTTTCCTGGCAAAATTGTTATCATCATGTATTAGTCAAAACAATTCAAAACAATTCTTTCACATGATTGGTAATAAGAGCTTCCATTTCATTTTTTGAAATTGGGGCATTTCCAATACTGGTCTTTACCTTTAAGCAAAAGTGTGTTGGATTTCAGGGAATTAATGTGCATAGGCTGGGTCTGCATAACTTCTTGTTTATTATATGATATCAACTTTATATTAAATACCCTGTTCAATTCATGGTATGGGATGTACATGTATACTTTTATGGAGTATTTAGTTTTAGACTGGTTCATCATATTAATAATGTGATTTATTAAGTTTTGTATACCGGTACATAGACAATGCAGTTTGCTTCCCGTACACGTACTGTAGGTCGTCCAGCATTTAATGTTCATTAGCTACTGATTGCTTGAAATGTGAATGTGTTCTGGAGGTTTGACAGCCTTGATTCACTGTTAGACCTGACTCAGACATTTGTCAGAAGTGATTTATCAATGATAATCAATTTAAGTGGATAGATTTATGACTTTGAACTCTTTCATTAGCAGCTCAGCAGTGAGAACCTGCTGTAACGGTAGTAGTACTTGATTCAGGGCCATTTCATACAAGAGCATATAATTTAACCAGAAACAACGCAGAGAATTGTGAAACACATAGAATGACTGTAATGAAAAATATGAAAAGCTCTGGATACTAAATTGTATGAAGGCAGTGTGGCATGTGTTCAATCATGGACCTACATGTACGTAGTAACTAGTAGGTCCATGGTTCAATGCTAAAAAATTGTAGTGTTTCACCTGGTCTAGTCTGTGGACCGTTTCCTTGTCGTGCGCCCAATCAGCTGATATTACAACAATGAATGCCATTCCTCTCATTCTTTACCCCGATGACGTTCTTTCTACAGTTGTTTGGGGATGTCATGATGAGTGGAGACACAGTGCTGTGTGTGGGATGAGTGCGATTGAAGAAAACAAAATATATAAAAATGGACAGAAGCTGGACTATGTTTCACCCAGCAGGGACAAATGGATGGGGGGGGGGGGGGGGTCCAGTAAATAGCATGTCCTTTGGTAACAATTTCTCTGCAGTCGAACCTCCTTTAGTGACCACTTGTCTACAAAGACCACATTTTTTGTTTCCCTTGAATATGGTTTCTCATTGAAACATGAACTAAAGGATGGTGGTCTTTATAGACAGGTTTCGCTCTATTTCTCTCCAACATGATTTTAACAAAATATCCAAACTAGAAATGTTTCCTAATATCCAAAGTGAAATAGAGTATGCAAAATATTATATTGTAGATAGGTGATTACCTTGACCTGTTATAAAAATCATCTGCTTTATTTTTCCTCCTACATGTCCATGTATAAATACAGGATAGACATTACAATTTTCGACAATGAATAATTCATAGACTTTTTTAGAGCTTGCACAATTGAAGTCTATATACATGTACATGTAGCATGATAATCACGCTATCGGTCGATTGCATTGTAGACCATTACAAATCAGCTGAATGCATGTATTCATCTGTAAGCGTAGCTCGGGAGAATACCGGTACGCCCTATTGTATCAGGGTTTGTTTACAACTGAACAGCTACATGTAACTCAGGTTTCATCATATCCTCATGCACAATGTAGTTTCTTAATTTCAACCCATGTCTCGCTGTTAGACTTCAGACCGTTGTTTTAATTCATGGAAGGTTTTGCGAAAATATTGAGATGTCTTCGCCGCTTGGGAATGTCATCCGACACATTTTTCATACAGGTGTGTTTACTTAAAGCCCAGTTTTATCATGTAGTACATTCAATTTTTTCTTGTGATGATTCTGAAGTCCCAGCTATTGCATTTGGTGTGACTTTCAGTGAGAGTGTGCGGGCATTGTGTGCCATTATTTTGTACTTTGTTTTTGTGTGCTTTATATGCAAAACAGGAATTTGGAAAGCACAAATATTTCAATCGCTCTCTGTCTGTGGAATGATGATACTGTAATAATACATACATATTAACAGTTTGGTATTTAACTATAGGTCTCTTCTACGTACCTCTTCAGATGTAACCTAATAATCTTTGTATTTTAGAGAAAGATTGTGTTTTCCCAGTGGTACTATACTTAATTAAGATAGAATTTCTTACTAAATCAATTAATTTAGGGGAAAAAGATGGATATATTAAAGTTCCAGCATCTTGAGTAAAAGTGAAAGTCTTCTATGCATTGCCTTCAATGTAAATTGCTGTCTTATTAAAGATGAATTTGAGGAAGTATATGTGTAGCTGTATCTTTTATGTGGGCCTTTACATGTACATGTACATGTATGTAATTGAGATTATGATTTCAACCAACGTAAAGCTAATAAGGTCTGAACTTGTTAAATACATAGCCCAGTATGATCGTATGAAAATCAGGTCCAATTCAATGGGTTAACTGGTTTATAATTGGTTTTCATTGTTATTTATATTTCTACGCTCTTGCTTATTGCTTAGAATTGTGGAGTAAAGAACATATTTATTAATAGTACAAGGAAGTACATGCCTGAAGGCTCACGAACGACCACTGAACACTACTACATGTATACTGAATTTGCACCTTTTACATGAATATAAGCTATAATGTAAGTTGTTTTGAATCTTCTTGATCCCATTTATATGGCTCACATTGATTTATTCCAATTTGTAAGGAGATTTGAAGACTAATCTATTTGCCATGGGAGACGATCTTTCATGCTCTCCCTTTATTTGTCATGGCTTATTTGCTTCCCTGTATACTGTTACAGGTATGTCTTGATTATTAAGGAAGTACAGTTTCCTTGTACATACACAGAATATGTCAGTTCTTTATCATTCAAGTAATGATATATTTCAAACTTAAAAACAGAAATCAATCATTTAAGGGAAAAGGCCTATTATTTTTGTCTGGATTATTTGACTGGTAAAAGGACTTCTACCTCAAAATAGAGATCTAAAATCTTTCTTCTACCAGTCAAAACCTTTCTATGCACATGTAAATTACTGTTTCATTAGTTTACCATTATTGGAAGTGTCTACATTAATGTACACATATTTTAATAAAAGTACACATTAACTCATTACACAGCTGAGAAAAATTAATCATTTTTTTAATGCAGTAAATTCAACATGGTCATATTTGGTTGTCTAGAAAATGTATATGTCTGACTCGAAATCCCCCCTTTTTTTTGGGGGGGGGGGGATTTTGATTTAGGTTTAAAGTGAAATTTGTCAGGAGTTGCATTTGAGTCAAGCACCAGCTAATAATGGTGTACATTTAAAAAAAGAAAGTTGTATCAATGAATATAGAAATGTTTAAAGTACCTCTTAAGTGTTTGGGAGCCCCAACAATTTGGTTGCAAAAATTTCATTCAAATTGTATTATAATTATAAAGAAGATGTCATTTTGAGACACATTTCCTACAAGGATTTTTCAAAAAAAATGTGTTTGAAGTAGAATACCAGTATTGATGGAAGAATACAAAATTATGTATTCTTTTATCAATATTTGTTTATTTGTCTTCAAAACACATACATGTATTTGGGGCGGAAAAACTTTGCAGAAGTGTGTCTTAAATGACATCCTCTTTCACATCATGATACAATTTAACTGAAATTTTGCTATCAAATTTTTGGCGAATTTTGAGGCCCCCCAAGACTTTTAATAGAGGGATTTTAATGTAAATTTTTTGGATATTTAAAATCAAAATATTGTGCTGTGTCCACTGTTTGAGAAATATGTGTTAGTTCCAATAGTTTTCATTCTGTCACCAAAAGAGAACTAAACCACATTTAATGCATAATCACAAAGAAGCATAAAACCCACCAACCCCATGTTTTGAATGCTGTCTTGCATTTTGTTAATTTTATTTTGTGCATATCTATTTTGTGAACTTGTGGAGTCAATTATCAATTATTATTATTACAACTAATATAGGTATGTTTTAGTTTTTACAAATTTGTTTCATGTTTGTCTATGAATGGTCACGTCAAACATATTTTTTTTAGGACAGACTTTAATTGTCATGTTTTCCCCTTTCTAGTTGCTGTCCTCATAAGTGTTTATTTTTATTTTTATTTTTTAATTTTTGTGTATTTGTAATCTTTTTATGTGAGTAGAAATGAAATGAATCTTGATCTTTATTTTTCCTTCATTGATTGATCTTTCTAAATAACCTCTCTATCTATCTAATCTATCTATCAACCAATTTATCTATCTATCCTCTAATCCTTTTAATCTATCTATCTACCTATCCATCTGTCTGATATAGATTGCAAACTATTGTCAATTAATAAGCAATAATTTGAAAGTTTAAGGGCTTGCATATAAATGCCTGGCTTTTATGTTTATGTCGTAGTAAATCAATTAAGAATCCTGAATATGAGTTTTGATAATTTTACTATGAGTACTAATCAGGAAAAAAATGTCCATCTAATTAAGTTGTTATTTATATTACATGACATACAGTTAGAGTTGTAATATTAATCTAAGCCATCAAGTATTGGGCATATACATGTATGTGCACTAATGATAATATATATAGATGTGTAAAGGTTACAGATTTTATCAAAATGTTCTTCTAGGAGATGAATTTGCTCACTTTAATCTTCTTTATAATTACAAGCCAGTGGCAAACCTCTTTTAAATGAAAATGATTCCTCTTGTCTTTCCAGATGCACCTGCCCGTCGGCTGAGCCGCAGTGCGGAGAACCCTTGCCTCCGGAGGGCTGTCTACCCCGCTGCCCTCCAACGTTCAGGCAGGCCGGCCATCATCGCCTCAGCTTTCATCAACATTCACCCGAGGTAAGACAGAAAAACATTCATCAAAGTAATCCTCCATTTTATATTGATCATCTGTTTGCACAAAGTCTTGATTTTTTTTGACGGAGAGAATGAGATGGAGGGATAGAGAGGGGATTGAGAGAAGGGGGGTGGGGGGAGGGGGAGAGGGAGGGAATGGGAGAGGAAGAGGGGAGTGGGGAGTGGATGAGGGAGAGGTTGAGGGAGAGGGAGTGGGAGGTGGGAGTGGGAGAGAATCAGGAAAGACAGACAGACATACCGTCGCTGTTTTCACGAAGTGACGGTAGTGAAAAAAAAAATTGCATTCACTTTTGCGTGACGATTTTCCTCACTACCGTCACTTCGTGAAAAACAAGGACGATACAGGGGTGGGGGTAAGAGAGGGAAACAGACAGATGTACAGACATAGAGGCTGGTGGAGGGACAAAGAGACAGGACTGTTTGATGTGTATACAGACAGAAAATAGGCAAATAGGAAGAGAGAGAATGTATAGAGGTGGAAAGAGGAAGGATTAATTGAGAGGAAAAAAATACAGAGAGAGAGAGAGTTGGGTTAGGAGAGAAGAGAGAGAGAGAGAGAGGATGAGGATGTAAATCAATGCCTCTGACATGCTAACATTAGGAAGATCCAACAATGTTTACATTTCTTCAAAATGTATACAGACTGAGACTAAATATAAACATTAGTCAATGATACTAGAAAGCTAGTTTACGTACCCCCCAGAATCTTTTAAGATTTTGAGCACACAGAAGAAGAAGAACAAGGGGGGGGGGGGGAGGGGAATGGCTTCAGTTTTGGACAGTTAATGACCACATACATGTATCACACAGTTTATGTCTGGATATTAGCCAAAGATGATTGTTTTCTGAATAAAATCACTGGTACCTTGTTACACACAGCCATATTGATTGATGGCTACTGGCTAGATGTGTGATAAGAGTAATCTTCATTATACAATGCTAATTGTGACCTACATTTGTATGAATAACTTGTAATGATGAGAAATTTCCCACTAATTATAAACCAAGAAGGATCAGTTGTTCACTATAAATTGTTCATGTATGGAGCTTTCTGTGTCTCAGTATTACTATGAAAGAAACACTTTTATAGATTTTAGAATTAAAAATGAATGTGGTGCAAGTTACGTTTGCAATATGGGGTTACCGCCTTACCAGGATACAGAAAAGGATGAAATTCCCAGCTCCGCTAAAACAGAAAGAAAGAGAAAAAGGAGATGTAGAAAGGAAGATAAATAAGATAATAGAATGATGGAACCCATCCAGCACCTTCCTCCAATAGGTGGCCTTGTTAATTCCCATTTCATTTATCGAGTAAGGCTTTTGCCACCCCCCCCCCCCCCCCACACACACAATATCAGTGGCCCCTCCATGATAAGACCCACGCTATGCCACTCTATGCAATTGTGCATATATACTAAATTACAGAGGCTGTGTTATCCAAGAAATGGTAAAGCGATGCAAGCATTTCTCTTGAAAAAAATAAGAAGTCTATTTTGCTATCTTCAGTAGACAGCAACTTTTTATTGAATCCCTAGCTTTTGTTGATATAAACTTGGTATATAATTTTTTTTTCTTCAACAAGTCAATCAAATTTTGAAAGGACATCAAATATACAATTTAATTCTTGAATTGGCAATTGAATTGAATATGCACTAGTTTTCCTTATAAACTAGCAATTAAGAAGTCAACATAGTCTTGGCATGACTTTCATTT